>QTSX02007254.1:0-208020 GCA_014839935.2 Entomophthora muscae
CCATAGCCAAATGCGGAAGTCAAGTCAAATTCCCAGAAACAGCAACATGAGCAAATGATGATCCCATACAGTGGATGTCTTGATTCAGTGCTTAACTCATTAAAAGGGTCAAGACACCCCCAATCAATCCAACCAAGTGATTAACACAATCATGTTCCTGATATCCACAATTCACAACAACTATATAATAGTTATCTCCCAATAAATAATATTATATAGTTTTCAAATATTTTCCCCTTGTAACTCTGCTAAAACAGACAGTTACAAAATATTCAACTTTGTATTCAATTGTATGTCCCACTTGAATATGAGGTAGTGCCAACTTGAGTTTCTGATGGGGAAGAAATATCCCTTCCTTTTGAACCACATAGTGCAGGAAAAGAAATTGTATTTCAGGATTATCTCTTTCTTGTTCCTCTGCTATTATGAATATTTTTCTTTTATTTTCTGCTATCCACAATCTGGGGCCAAGAACAACAATTTTATTATTTTTATCCATTCCTCATTTCCTTATTACAACCCAGTATTTTGACTAAAATTAAGTTAGAAGTCCTTTTCAAACTTACCTTGACTTTCATTAACACTTTTTGAGCTCCAAACCTAAAATTTTAAGTTAATACCTAATCCAAAACTATTACCTTCTTATGCTTTCTCTGCGGTTACACAATCCACCTTTGGACTTGGGTTTTACAGCCTTTTTGCTTGCTCTTGCTTTTATTTCTGGGCAGTAACATTCCTACTCTTGCCTCTTTCTGCTCACTGGTTTCTCTTATCCTTTAAATTTTCAAGTTAAGAAACTACAGCTGATGTTTGTGCCTCAATTCCTGCTTATTTAATCAATCTTGGTCAATATATTACTGTCCTTTGCTGCACCTCAACTTTCCAAGCACAATAAAAAAGGCTTGGATTTATTCACTATCAACTCTAAGTTGAGATTGTTTAACTTGCACCCCAAAAAGGTACTTGTTAGGTTTATAGCCTGTATTCTTTTTCTTGAATCTTTCTTCTCCTTCTCATTTCCATTTTGAATCTTAGCTTTATTTGATGATCCCTTTTGATTACATTTTTCAACAGTTGGGCACCTTTTTTTAGTGATACCCAAAATTTGATAGTCAATAGTTTAACCCACAAGTTAGTGGTGATTAGTAACCTGGCCTATAAATTGAATTTTTAACCCAGTCTTCTGTTATTAATACTGGGCTTTATTTTATCTTCTTAGTTTTAATCAACCGCCTTAGTCCTTACTTTTACTTCTTATAAGTTATTAGGAGCCTTAATCCACTTGTTGTTGCTAAACCTTAACTACCTTTCTATATTTACAGACTGGAATAAATGGCATCCTGGAGTGCCCTTTAGGCATCAGCCAATTGGAGGTTGGGTCAGAAATTAATGAGAAACCATCTAAGCCCCCTGAAATTACTGGAAAAAATTCTACCTTGTCCAATAAAATAACTAGCTGAGGTCAGGTGACCTTCAAATTCAAACTTGGTGTCTTAAAGCAAGACAGGTGACTTTTAGTCCCCTGCTTGCTCATTCTATTCAATAAAGCTTTAAACTTTAATAATTTCCTTTAATTTTAAACCATTTTTGTTTTGAGGCCCCCTTTTGGTCCTATGATATCTTAAAAGTTTATTAGTAAAGGTGGCTATCATCTCTCAACTTCGTCATTATCTTCTGGATCCTGTTGTCCTCTATGAAGTCTCTAGAGTTAGTGTTAGTATTAATGTTATAGCTTAATGCTTTTGTTTTTGGTTTCTAGTTTAAACAATTAAAGTTAGTGCTCAAAATCATATAATTACCTATTATAATTTGGTTTTTGTTTTGTTTTTGCTTTCACCTGGCTTCCAGTCCTTCTGCTCTTCTGCTGACAGTTACACCTTAACTAAACATCTTAGTTTAAAGGTTCTTGGCCAGTCCCTTTGCTCCAAAACACAGAAAATTCCCCTCTTTCTTTTGAAGTGGTTTTTCCTGCTTGTCTCTTACATCTTGCTGTAAAAAAATATCCATTTTCTCCCTATATAATGTTGATTACCATCTGCCAGTTTGTTATCTTTTCCTTGTCCCTGGTTTTACTCCTCATCTGGTCCACTTGCCTGGATCTCTGGGGGCAGATTTCCTCCTCTGTGCTCAGAGTGAGCAACAACCCATCCCATCTTTTGTATCTTGTAGAAGATCTTCCCATTAGAGCACAGGATCTCCTCATCTCTGGTGAGCACTGGATAAAGAGTCTCACCTGTGATGATTTGGATCTGTCTCCCCTTGATCTGTTGCCTAAACTTTTGCACAAAGAGGACTCCCCCTCATCTGCACTCCCAGTGGAAGAACCCCAACCCATTTCTCAGCCTGCACCTGGCTCTTGGGGCCTAAGCACCCAGCATACCCCCTGGCTGCTTGCAGGAATGTCTTTGATGGAGTTTAACTCCTACTTCCCTCAACTTTCCTCCATGTCCTCTCTCTGGACTCCCGTTTGAGCAGCCATCCCAGTGTTGCACTGGATGGTATACTGGTGAATATTTCCCCTGAGATGGGAGTCAAACTTAGTTAATTTGGCACCTCTCTTTTACACTACTACAGCCCAGCTGTTTAGAGTATTCTATATTATTTTGAAAGGCCTGGTAGACTTGATGGTACCCAATTCTGGCCCATGGCCCTTGCTTGACCAATCCCTATCTTACATTATCAAGTTGGCTCACATCCTCTGATGGGCCTTACCTTCTGGCCTAGAGGTCCTGCCGTCCACATCAAATAGTGCTCCCACCAACACTTGGTATCCTGACATATTGCCCAACTCATCCAACTTGCCCCACCAAGCCAGACCACACGCACAACTACAGGAAAACTTCCCCTTGTCAACACTAATCCATCATATGACTACAGCAATCTTGGTTTTTCCTACCTAACTATGCTGGGGCTTGCTGAAAAAGCAATTCCCCACATGGGAGTATGGTGCCCTTGAGCTACTGCTGCTAATTATGTGATTAGAGTGGCCCCCATAATTTACTGGGCCTTTTGTAAGATAAAAATGGTGTGTAGCACTATTCAGTGAAAAGCAATGCTGATGTCATGAATGCCTTGGTCAACATTCTTGACAACAATTTATCAGCCTTTAAGAGAGAAGAAATTATTGCTCCTTTTATTGTTTCTGAAACTCCTAAAGAAAACAGGTTAGTAAGTAATATCTGTTTTTTATTACCTTTTTCTTTGAATCCAGAATTGGCTTCTGATTCCTTGGTTTCAACACCAAAATTTAAACCAGGTTGCCTTTTGACTGTGTAGATGGAAATTCATCTGAAGTTAACGTTAACTTAAATCCAAACCAATCATTACCTTTTGAATCTTCTTCCAGCCAATCAACAATTGACAACATGGATTTGAAACATTTTGTCATGAAGATCAGTGACGTTGGCTATAACGTTAAATTAGAAGACTCTCAGAGTCTAGTTTTGGGTTTTCTGCTGTCTGTTCCTTCTGTTGTCCCCTCTAAGGTCCCCTCTTTGCTCTCCAGCTGTGTGGGGATGAGTTTTAACCAGGACTGTCAGGAAAATATGTTTAGTTAAGAAGAAATATGTACCTTGGCAAATAAGTGATCCAAAACCATAAGGAGATAATTGATGATCTCTAGTTTGAAAAAACCAACTTCCAAATCTCCATTTTGTCCCCAACTTCTCCAAACTCCTTTTTCTATATTATTTTTGTTACCAGGCTATAAAAAGCTGGTAAGCCACATTTAAGTAATTGTTCAATCAATAAAGTCTTCATTCACCTAAGTGACTGTTGTTAATTTTTATTCTCATACAATCTCTAAATTTCCAAGGCCATGAAATTGCCCAAGACTCCTCATGGGGAGTGGCTTGGGTATAAATGGTTACTCTGGTTTGTTTTGTCTTTGATGGTGTTTGCTAGCGTCTCAATAGGTTCCTGCACTGATTCAGGTACAACAGCAGACTCCCAATTCCTGGTTAGCTCTTGGCGCTGCGTGATTCCAGGAGTCTGGTATACAGCAAGTCCCATCTCCACAAATCTCCCCGTGCGTGAGGAGACTAAGTTTTATGGTTCTCCTCCTTTGGAGAACAAACCTCAAGTGTTTTGTCCTTTGGCTTTGGCCTTTTTGTTAAGTTATCTTGGTGCGTACTTTTCCCTGGGCCGCTTAAATCCTCTCCTAGGCTGGTACCAACTCCTTGGAGAGTTATTCCATCCTGGAATAGTTTCTGTACCTGTGGGATCCCTGGTCACGGGATTAAATCCTTCAGCAATTATTCACCACCTAGGAGGGTTACTTCCTAGTGGGTGGGTGCCTGAAAGCAGATAAAATAAACATATTTTCAACTGATTGAGCAGCACAAAACCAAGTTGAGTGGAGGGGATCACTTGTTTTGCACCTTTGGTAGTAGAGCAGAAGGCAGCAACCAAAATTGAAATTAAGAACAGCATTTAGAGAGGAAAATTGGAAGCCAAAGATGAGGAGGCAGATTATAACAAAGGCCAAGGAACCGCAAGAGAGCTGGCTGCAAACTGGAATAAAGTGGCAGATACATTGTCTACAACTGGGGCCAGTAGGCCAAGGTATTTCAACATAGGACTGTAACTTCATTTATTTTCAATCTATCAGGGATAATAAATATCTACAAACAAGTTTCTAGAGGGGAATGGAGGAAGTTTTAAAGGAGTTTAAGATGTAGGAGGTGGGAGTTATGCAGCATTTGATTGGCTGACAAGAATATTTTTAGAAATTTGGGGGTCTACTTTGGAATTCAACTCAATGACATCATAATTAAAAATTGGTGATCAGTGGGTTGAGTGCCTTCAATGCCAACTAGTGAGTAACAGGGAATTGTTTTCTCAAAATTAATAGGCAGAAATGGCAGGAGATCCAAGCTCTCTGAAGATAAATGATTGGCTCTAGCTCTAACTCATTTCTTTGTCAACAACAGCATTGAAATCATCTCTTTTAATCAAGGGTTTGGTGGCAGTTCTTTGTTGGTTTCAGGTTCTGTGTGAACAAACTATTTCTTTCATTCTGTTTTCTATTGTAACACCTTTCAGGCCACACCCTTCTCCTTGACCAAAGGATCCCTTGAGATCAACCTGTGCCATGAAAATAATCAAACATATCTAAATTTTTAAGCCAGATGTCACAGTAATTTCATTTTTACCTGGAATATATTGTCCACAAAAGAATAATATAAAAAAGAGAGCTACAAAACCCCTTGTTATTGGACAATTCTAACCTATTAATTAATAAAAATGGGTTAAATCAGCCCCTATTGTGGGCAAAGAAAATAATCTACATCTTCAAAAATTTCCCAAGTAATTATGCACTGATGATTATGCAATATCACTACCCCTGGCGCTTGTCAGTGGAAAGGTTGGTTGTCTAAAAATAACATATTATGACGTCATCAACCATTTGACTGAGCTCTTTAACCAAAAAATGAAAAAAATTTCTACCAGCCAATCAGATTTGAGTTTGCCTTCCTCATCTGAGTTATAGTTCCTCCCACTTTTGCTCTAGAAAATTGTTTTCAGATTGTTTTGCTACCAAACAATAAAGTTAACTCCCCTTTCCCTTAGATTTGTAGGCTTAAAGCTCCAGTGTACCTCTCTTTTCTTAGTTCTGATTTTAGTGTGGGCAATTTACCCTCATAACTTTTATTTGAGCTCAGATCTGATTCAAATGAATCTAAAACCAGGGCCCCTATATTCAATTGATAATAGGGACAACTTGTATATTTGTTTTTATGATTGAAGCTTATTACACCTATCAGCTCTTTATCCACTGTAAGCTTATTCACAATGAACCTAGAACTAAGATACTCCTAAGTACTATAAAATTGCAGAATTTGAACATACCAACATCCAATCAGAATGACTATGTGCCCATAAGCTTCCCAGACCTCCCCAAGATATACTTAGCTAGTTTAAAGAAGAGCATGATCATAATTAACACTTAGTTTAGAGCTATACCTGGAGAACTACTGTGACAACACCCAAAAGGTGATGATGGCTGCCCAGTTGAAGGACAACACCAGAGAAGTGTTCCTTAACTTACTGAAGGAAGATCCTGACTTGATATTGCCATATGAAACATTCCTTGAATGCATGAATATTTACACACTCCTGCAGGAGCCAAAGTACAAGCCTGTGTGGGTGTCTGTCAGGGAGCCAACCTTGGGCAGGTAGCCCATTATTTTCTGGGATTGAGCAGGCCGCAGGCCAGGTGGACAAAGTCCACCATAAGATTGGTGCTAACTTAAATAGGTATAGCATAGATTTATACATCTAAGACCACAGTTCAGATACTGGAATGATAGAGTCAATAACCTTAAAAAGGGTGATGTAAACTATATCAAAAATCTTGTTGGAATTGTCTAGGGGAAGTTCAGAGGCAGACACATGCATTGGTTTGGGGGTGAGAAGCGTTTACATGTACATTTGGCGGCAGGGAGGAGGTTATAATTATCTTTAAACATTTTGACTCAGTGGTAAAACAAGGTATCTTTCTATTATATCTGGAAAATTATTTAGTATGGGCCAAGGGATCACATGCTAGGATATTTTCAGCACTACATTATCTATACTAAGATCTCAATGGATACTCAGTGAAGTGGACAGGATTAAAGAGAGCATCAGAAGGACAAAAACTTGCAAGAAGAGGAGCAGGCAAGCCAGAAGGATTGTAGCTGAATTGGAAGATAACCAAGATAGATATGGCAATATTTATAAAAACTAATATCTTATGACCTTTATTAAAAGATGACAATAAATTCTGATGCAGGGTCTAATGGTTTATATATCACCCCATTACTAGACTTTAATCTTAATGGATAGGATTCAGTTAGTCAGTAAATGTGAATTCAGGTGAGCAGGACACCTGGGGTTTTGGGCAGCAGAATGGCACTGGTGTGGGAAGGACACTTATTGACTAGATCTTCAAGAAGGGCAACACAACCCTTCTGTTCAAGAGCAATATTCTTGGTGGCAGCTCTCTGCCCATGTTTCCTTCAATTAAAGGATTTTGGTTGGTCACTAAGGTAGAAATCAGGATCATCAGCCAATAGCAGAAGCCTTCTTGCTTCCATTGAGCAACTCATTGTTTCTTTTCTAAGTGCCATATTAATAAGTCTTTGCTGGTAGCCCTATCTCAAAGAGCATTTGATATTTGGATCAGAGAGAATTTGATCCCAAAAAGCATGGTTAACTAGCCCCTTGGTCCTCAGGGCTGACATCCTGCAGGCAGTCTTTACCAGGGCTCAAAATTCACTCCAAGTCTTGTGTTTCAAGAGGAGCAGAAAGGTCATTCCTGACACCATTCCCTTCTTCCCCTAAAGGCTCTACCTCCCAGGCCTTCTTGATTAGGTATTATTGGATGGCTTACTTGGCATTGATTAGATTGCTTAGCGGTTCCCATGTGATTTTCTCTATAGGGTAGACTTTCCACTTGATGTAATACTTGATGGCTTGATAGTGGGTTTGATTGCTATGTATGTAATTTACTTTGTATTCTTCAGAGAGGCCTGTTTAGATGGGGGTGTTGCTATCTTGAGCCTCTAGTGAGGGAGCAACATACCATTATTTTTGAACATCAGGGAGCAATGTAATGTATTGTAATTTCAGGGTGGGAGGTAGTTCTAACTTGAAGACAACTTCTCCAACCAGCTTGGTGATCTTGTGTGGGCCACTTTTCCTGTGGGCTAGTTTCCTTAAAGACACATGTTGGGGGTATGTGAGATTAGGCTGATTGACCACAAATAATCAGGGTAATAATTACACGCAGATCTTATCAGTTAAACACTGTATTATCACTAGATTATCATTATATTAAGTTTAGTAATTATATGTTGTATAATCACTAGTTTATTATAATTGATATGAATATTATATGGCGTATAATTGTAAGCCAACATAGTAACTATAACCAATTACATGGCGTGTAATCAATATATCATCAGTTTTATATATCTCTTTCCTTCCCAATGGATGTTGTAACAACTCAGCCCCACCCAGCCTGAAAGGTGTATATGCATATATCAAACAAATGATGTGTGAAAGGCTAGGAAATGCCAAATTTGCATTGTCATTACACGGCAGATAATCCTTGGGTCAATATTAGATTAAGTCAGCTATTATAGGGTGTATAATTCCCAACTCAAAACGTCATATTAATAAGCATAATGTTTCCCATCCAGAAAAGTACCACTGATTAAACCCTAAAAAAGGAAATATGAATGCCAGAATTCTACCTTCCAAAGAAAGAGAATAGAACTGGGACTATTTCTAAGTGTCAACCAAATATATTGTAGTTTCTTAGTACCATTAGAGGCACATAAAGATACAGCCAATTGATAATTGCCAGTAGGCTAACTCAAGAAGAGCGCAGGCTGTAACTGAGGTGCCATATACGCCTTGTAAAGGCCAGTAGCAGCACACATGCCAAGAACAGCCAAGTAGGATAGGCATAGCCAGCAAAAATAGAACTATTGAAAAGGTAGCCAGTGAGAAATTTCTGAAAGGACAAGAACAAGGATTGTTGAAGTATATAGATAAATACACCTGACAGGACAAAAATAAGCTCTTAGTTACACCTGGATGGATTGCAGCTGCTGGATAGATTATACCCCTGTGGGGTTCCTGTCCGCCAGTCCCCAAGTGTGTCCTGGATTGTAGCCAGTGACCAGATGGAAGGGGGTTTAATTCTCTAGTAAGGGAAAATTTATCTCAGAAATATGTATAGGGGTCAAAATGGGCTTTTATTCACTCTCAGAAGGAAGATCCCCTTAGAAACCTTCTGGTATATGGCCTGGGGGGTCAAGGAAACAATATGGATTTGCCAATACTTGGAGTCCTCCAACAATATATTGGACTCCTTGTACTTGTTCTTGGACTCCTGCTCCTTAAACTTGAACTCCTGCTCCTTAAACATGGACTCTGTCACCGCTTTTCAGATCCAGCTCCTTATCTCAAGCTCCAGCTCATTAATCTTGGGCTTCAGATCTCTGCATAGCTCTAGTGGCCTGGGTATTCCACTTGTATCAGTCCAACCAAGCTCCTGCTGGAAATCAAAAGGCTTCCAAAAAACTTCTTGGCAGAAACTTGAAAGACCCAGAAATAACTTCTCCAAGACCTCAAAAAGACCCCGTAACTTTCCAGCCAGTCACCTTTTTATAGTGTCCTTTTACCAACGGTTCTGCCTTCATAATGGCTTTCTTCAGAAGCTTAAACCATTGCCGCTCACTTTTTCCTATAATAACTTAAGCTTACAAACTTACTTTCTCAAAAGCTTAAAGTATTAATTCACTATTTACTTGCTTATACTTTAAGCTTTTGGCTTCCAACCAATCATTTTAATCAGAAAATCTGCCAGAACTCAACCAATGAATGCAGAGCGCAGAAATAGACCATTTCTGAAGTTTCAATGGGATCCAACTAGGAAAATAATTTCCACAGCTCAAACTGCTCAAAGCAACAACTATTTGCACACCAAAGCGTTAACCGTTCTATTATTCCAGCACCAGTCTTACCTGCATTCAACCTAAACCCATTTAAATAGTAGAATACTATTTAAACTGTTCTTTCTGGACCTCTTCAAAATTTCCCCCATATATTTACAAATCTTGTAAAATCCAAGGAAAGCGTCCCACCAAAACAACTTTGTATCCAGCTCTCATAGCAACATACCTTTGTCTATCCTAGGAACTTAATAAATACATATCTTACCCACACTTCTATCCACATTACTTCTTGATTTCAATACTAAACTAAGGCAAAATATTTCACATTTTACCACCTTGGCAAATCAATTTGGCAAAATCTTGGCTCATTTCTCCAGACCACCAGTTTTTCATCATTATCTTCTAATCCTTCAGTGAGCTCATATTCCAGCTCTTCAGCTTAACCAGCAATCAGTTCATCTTAGATAACAAACAGCTAATTCCAGTCTTTCAACAGCTTATCAGTCCTCTGGGTGCTCCTTTATCATGACCAGCTACTCCTGCATCATTATCTCTGAGCCCTTCAACGTATCCTCACTAGGAACTATCTTGGTTCCACCTGCACAAAGAATCATCTTGGTTCCTGCAATTCAATATGAATCAACAGTCTGTCAACTAGCCTTCACTGTGATCAAACAGTCCCTCTCACTAGTCTTCTCTGTTAATTCTGTGAACCACCTCGGTTCTTTATCTCAGTCCCTGTTACCAGAACTTGTAGACCCAGGCATGAGTCTACATTTAACTGGAGTTTGACTGGGCCCTTGCAAGTGGCACTCCACTTAGGCCATTAAACCATAGATCAATGTCTATATGTTGTCTTTACTCACCCAGGTGATTAAGTCTGAGCTTTCAGTTGCAGATATCAGCTCTACCTCCCAAAGGCCTGATCACGCCAAGTTCTGCAGCTGCTTTTATTAGCAAACTGCCTTGGTGACACCTCCAAGCAAATATATACCCTCCAATGCTCACTTTGGGCTCTCCCCCAAAGCTCCTATATGGGCATAAACAAGGACATCCTACCAGTCTGTTAGATAGGATGCTTGCTTGCAGACCTCCTGCAAGTGTATTAGGGTACATAGAGCCCTCAGAGCTCTTCCCCTCCCTGGCAGTCCGCATTACCTGCCAGGGGTCCAAAACCTTCTCCCCCCAGACAGACAAAGTTCCCTGCTTGCTATCTCAGTCTTCACCCTTCTGCAGCCACAGTTCCCTGCTAGGTGAAGAACTATAGCCCAAAGCAGCCAATATCTTCTGCTGGGTGGAGGCAACATCTGCCTCTGGTAGTCCTTTTTTACCTACCATCAAGGCCTTACTTACCCTAGTAGTCCTATGATACCTACTAGGCCTCTACCTGCAAAAAACAACTAAACTTTTGCTTGGCCAACATTAGCCCTGGCTGCAAACCATCAAACATGTGGACCGTCACAACCCCAGTCCCAATAAACAAAATTATCTTTAAAGTTATATTTTACTATAATCTTTAGTTCTATTTCATAGGAAAATGTAGAGAACATTGGAAAGGCTAACATATCTCTGTAGCTTTGAACATATTAGCAATAACCCAAGTTGCTCAACATTGGTTCTCACTCAAAATTGAGCCTATGCCAATGCCCACAGAAACTGTCCCTGCCTGCCAAGGCTTGTCCTTGGCTCTGCCTCCACCAAGATTTGCCAATAACATGGGTACAAAATTGAATCCTCAGATAGTGAGTGTGCTCCTGTCTTCTCTGTGAGCAGCCCTGTAGTTTTTCATCCTCCTGAGTCTGTCCCCTTGGTTGTGGCTCTCCTTGTCAGGGATCCACTCCTGAGGAAGGAGAGATCATAATTAATTCAAAGGAGCAGTGTGATGAAAACCCACCAAAGATGATCCCACAGGAATCTTAACTATCAAGCTATTTAACAAATACCCCCACAATTTGTAGGTACCCTAGAATGGAGCAAAATGATTCAAATCCTAATACACTACAACATAAGTCAACACATACCATGGAACTCCTGAGAAAATTACTGGGGGAGGTGAAGGAGGAGGCAGAGGAGGAGATGGCTCTTGGTCACAAGTAGGTGGAATTGGTGCTTAGTGTATAAGTAGTCCTAGGCTGAAGTCTTAGTGGTATCTTTAACCCTAATATTAGAATCAAATTGGCAACATCCAAGAAGTGGAAACCAGAAGGAAAAGCAGAGGAGGAGCAGAAGAAATTTCTGATTCACGTCTATCTGAGATCAATTGAATTTAAGAAAACTACTAATTTAAAGGAATAAATAAGATGGATTCCTAAATTTATTTGATCAAGAAGTTAGAATTGTTAGAGCACTGGGAAAGCCCCAATACTACTTACTAAATACTTGTAGTTAGGTTTGAGCATATGGAATAAAGTGAGGTGGAATTTGTGATGAATGATTTACCATGGAAACACTTTCTGGTTGGTTACTTTAATCTGGCTTCTACCAGCAAGAGTGCAGGATGCAGTTTGCAGCAGCCAAACCTGCTAGTTGAGTAAGAAGTATTAAGCTAATAAATGTGTTCTGGGGATGCTTATTTAATCTGGTACCTTGATTGTAATTTTATCTGTATCATCATTCAGAGTGGTGCCAGTTGCTTGATCTTCATTGGTTCTTTTAACTGCAAGTATGATTTTATTATGTGGTTTTTGATTCATCTGTTGCTTTTTGCTTATACAGTTGATTGTGTGTGTCATAAATGACAAACTCTTGCTAACTATGCTTGTGGAAAAACCTCAACTACAGAAGTCAAACCCCAGAATCCTGCGGGCTGCCAGCCTGTAGGACCAGCTGTTTGACCGCCAGCATTTTTCTGGGCTTGAACTAGAGCAGGATTTGACTTTGGGGAAACTCCTGAGACCTTCTGAGCTAAAATTACTTGCATCAAGGCCTCCCACGCTAAAGATTCATGTTAACCAAACCAATGAGAGTGCAGGACAAGCCAAAAGTTCCAGGAATAACTTGGGCCACCACAGTGGGGGAAGCAAAGAAACTTCCTGTGGAATGCAGTTTTCCCAAGGATGATCAATCCTGCAACCCAAAAGGGAAATTTGAGTCTTCTCATTTTGATCCAGAAAATGAAAGATATCCCACAAGAGATGCCACTGAGGGCTGCCTAACTCTGGTAGACAGTATCACCAGGCACAAGGGGAATCACAAAAGTTTGCCTATGGTAACTGGGAATACTTATACCCCGGGCCGCTAAGAAACTACTCATTACTATTCTTGAAATAAAGTGACATGAACCTTTGGTTCAACCAAGTCATACCATATTTAATTTTAGTTCTATTTAATTTACAGGCTAATCTCTGCGGCCTCATTCCCCATGTTAATCAATTTCAAGAAACAGCGGACTGTCTGCCCAAGCTATATCAACCACCCAGAGCACCCTTTGGCCTGGTACATTTTACAGAATAACCCCAACCCAGCATATTCTGAATTCACTCTTGAGGAAATATTGCTTTACAAACCCAAAGACAGAACCCAGGAAACTGAGATCATTGGCCAAGAAGGATCCTGGATAACTGTGCCCCCTCTGCTATTCCAAGATAGATATAACTACCTGCCAGCCTACCATGTTCCAATGACCCCACTTCTAACCCCACAGCCCAACTGCTCACAAGAATCCATGGCTGCCAATGAGTCCACTTCAACACAACTATTAAGAGTAATGTACATAACACTAACTGGACTTGTGGATTCTATGGTTCTTTCTAATGGGTCCTGGGCCATCATAGACAAATTATTGTCATATATTGTAAAGTTAGCTCCTATCCTCTGGTGGACCCTTCTCTCTGGGCTTGCGGGCTGTCTGCCTGCAAGTCCTCAAGAACCCCCACAGAATGGATTCCTGATAGTGTGGCCAAGTTTTGTGTCCACTGATTAAATATGATTTAGAGAAGTAACTGCTTTTGCATTTGAATCAAACGGTAAGCTTTTGTTTATAATATTATCTAATTGATTAAACAATCTAGATATTTTAAAACAGGTTAGAAGATCTGGGTTTAAAACTGCACCATGTTCACAGTTACATATACTACTATGGATCTGAATATTTTGTAATTGACTATTGTCAAAACACAAGCTGTTCCAAATTAATTTTTTCTCCATTTCAAGCACCAATTTTAAAATATGAGGAAGCCAAGGAGAAGGAATTGTTTTCACTTATTTGAGATGGTCAAGAATCCAATAATTCCATGTGTCAGGATCCTTGTTAATTACTAGATTTAAGTTTGAAGGATTTTCAATCCTTACACCCCTTTCCTCAGGCCCAGAAAGTCCTGTGTTGGCTGCATCATATGACTGCACACAGATTGAAGAACTGGCTGAGAACCTTCTTTTTTGATTCTGTCTCCGCCCTTCAGACTGTCCAGACCAGACCCTTAGGATATTCTTCCACTACCATGGCCAAGAGTCTTGTTGGCATCTTTACTGGTTGTATTGTAATGCTTCCTTCCAGGCCTTGCAGGAGCACCTTTCTGAGGGTGAACATACTGTCAAGTACCTTGCTGGCTTTATGTAGCCATCCATTAAGAAGCTTCAACTGGCCACTGCTCAAAAAAACTTAGAGCCCTCTCACCTTGGCAATGTCATTCTTTCTTGCCATTGTGGCTGGGCTTATCAGTGTGCCACAGCCAAAGCCTCCTTTGCAGAGCTGCGCGCTGTGGTGCTGTCTAATCAGTCCATGGGGGAAACATCAACTCTCAAATAGATAAACTGATAGTCATTATAAACTCAAAGTTCAGAGACATGGTCTATGAAGCCATGGACGCTTGTAGGATCTCTCTATGTCAGGAATATTACTGACACTTATAGTTGTGTAATCAATAAACTGTCATCTGCCGCCAATGTGAAGGCGCCTGCCACCACCAAGCAGACGTCCACTGTCAACATGCAGACATCCACCACCAACGTGCAGACATCTGCTGCCATAAAGCAGATACACACCACCACCACACAGAAGCCTGCCACCACCAAGATGTTGCCCACTGCCAACACACAGACGCTTGACGCCATTAAGCAGATGCCACTGCCACTGCACAGGCGCCCATCACTCTTGCCAGCCTCACCTGCAAGCCATCCTCAAACCAGGCACCCATGGGCCAGTCTGCCACCTGCCAGATACCTGCCAACCTTTGCCCTCACATACCAGCAGGCCAGTCCCCATCCACTCCTTTGGGAAATAGCCAGATCAGGAAATCAGGAAAGGCAATTTCCCCAAAGTCAAACTTGGAAGGAACTGCTGCCCAATTTGGGAGCCTACCAAATGGGGAATGGACTGACAGGCTATCCAACAATGGAAATTATGCACCAAATTCAGTAAATGAATTTGGATGCATGAAGAAGACCAAACTTGCACTATGCCAATGCAACTTGGATCCAGCCAAGCCTTCTCAATTGCCAGCCAACAAAGCCAATCCAGAAAAGGGAATAGCAGATGCAACTAAGACTCTTGGTTCCCCAATTCTATGCCTTCCAATAATCATGCCTTGCAGGTCCACTAGTATAAATAAAGACAAACCCCTCAATGATAGTTTGTGCTATCAACAAGTGAATATCCTCCTTAATATTATCACATTAATCAATCCTTTACCCAGGCTAAGCAAGTAACCTTACTAAACCCATTGCCCCTCCTCAAGTCAGAAGATGAACTACATCATCTTCACAGCTGTCTTGACAGCTTACCTTGGGATAGCGGGCCACCAGCCAACCAATGCTCAGTTTTATCCTGAACCACAGGGACTAAAAAGGATATCATACAATGAGCCAACTCACCTCAACTCAATGGATTTGAGCCTGTGGACACCTCTGGCCTCATCTCGCCCAACTCCCAACTTGACTACTTATGTGATCCCTGCAGCTACGCTACTGTACCTTGCCGTCAGCCTTAGACAATGCAACATCTTTGCCAAAGCCTTCCATTAGGAAGTAAACTTCTATCCAATTATCTACGTCTTGAACAGCTTTGAGCCGCCTAACCTGCCATTGTATGTTATTAAAGGTTTACCCTCAATACTTGGGTATTACAACAAGACACTGCATCTAAGCCCTGTAAATTTGTCAACCTGGACTATGTGGATGGAATTGTTCTTTTTAAATGCAAACTGAGTGGGAAGCATCAAAAGAAACCACCTACACAGATCTTGGAACATAAGGGCATACCATTAAGGGCTAGATCTGCTTTCTATATAGAGCCTGTGCATCAGAAGATTGCAGAGACTTGGTTTTCTGTGATCATTTCAGAAGGACTCTATGGTGAAATCATCAAACCTTGGGGTCATTCTTGCTTTAAGCCATGTATTTCTTTGGTTATCTTCACCCCTGGCCATCAGGATATCCAGGTTCTCTTGGCTAACCTTACAAAGAATGCATTGTCCATTAAAAAAGACCAAGTGATAGGCTTCTTGAACTTCTAACCTATAGAAGAACTATCTGAGGCCAATGGGTTTGAGTCATTCCAAGAGATAGGCATACCAGATAAACCTGAGTCAGAAGTTCACCTGACTATGCTCCTAGTTGACCTCTCTTTGCTTGGCCCTGAGGACAATCTTGGTAATCATTGCTTTTTGAAAAAAATTGTTCAATTTTTGCTAAAAGTGATCATGACCTGTGTCACGGCCCATACTGGAGTCCGGCTGGACTCCCACAGGGGAGGCAGGCTGGGCCTAAAAATCCATGTACACAATAGGCGCTATGCAGACCAGGTAGTTTAGAGCAGTGGCTAGGGGGTGCCAACTCCCAGTATAGGGCACAACTTGGTCGGCCAGCCCCAATACTGTTATGTAAACAAACCCCAGTTTGCTGAAGTCCTGGGTGAAAGGCGTGTCAGGGATAGGAGGGGCAGTTGGTATATCCTTCATTACTGGTGATAGATCCAGGTGATGGGGATGGAAATACTCCAGGTCAAGGGTGCAGAGAGGTTTGGCAAGGACAACAGGAGTATGGCCAGGAGTATATGGGTATGCAAGCTTGTATTGAGTAGTGGATTCACAAATAGATGCAAAGAGAATAATTGAGTTTGAGCAAAAATAGACAATTCCTGCAATAAGATAATAATTTCTAGGCATAAAATTGCTTTATTAAGATGTCAACAGTGAGGAGAGCTTCTCCCCCTCACTACTTATACTTACTGATGATTATATGGCCTTTTGTGCCACCAGAGAACTGATGGCATCATTTGGAGTTGGATTTACAATTTTAGCCAGAATTTGTGTGCTTGGGCAAGAGGGTGAGATCTCATTGGCTGCTATAACATGAACCTTTTGAAATTTGCAGAATGCCAAGTTGCCACAGTTATTTATAGCTCCCGCAATGAATCAATTGTCCAATTGCGCAATCAAACAATTGCACTCCCAATGTGCCATTTACCAATAGGTAGGTGGCCCAAATTTGATAACAGGCTCTATGCCAGGGATTTGAGGATTATGTGCCTCTCGAATCCCAGGCTATTTGCTAGTCAAAAGGGAGTATTTTGCCCTGGAAAGTGCTTTGTGGGGGTTTCCAAGCTGCATGTTTAATTACCTCCAAGGAGGCCAGCTGACTGTCCAGGGCACTCTGGGCCCTGACAACCTGGGTTGTGCGGAAGGAGTCACTCATTACATTTATACAGGGTCCACCTCTTCTATCTGCATGTGCCCTATACAACGGTCAAAAGCCAATAAAGAAGTTGTCTCAGAAGAGGTCTTTGAATTTCTGAAACAAGGCATGCTGATTCTGTTCAAAAGTCCATGGGCTTCCCCTATTTTGATTTTCAAGAATAAAGAAGGTTCCAACAGAATTGTTATTGACCATTGACTCCTCAATAAGGTCAATAAGAAGGACTCATATCCTCTACCTCACATAAACAACACACTGAATTGTCTTAGAGGTGCCAAATAATTTTATGCAATGGACCTTATATTGGGATATTGGTAAATTGCCCCCCCAAGGAGAAGGAAAAATGTGCCAAATAACCTTTAAAGGGTTATTTCAACCAACAAAAATGCTGCAAGGACTATTCAATGCTTCTGCCACCTTTCAGCAAGCAATGGACACCATCCTTGGAAACCTTAAGCTTTACTGTGTATTAATCTACCTGGACAATATTGGGAACAGTCAGCATTTAAACTTTCTGCATGTCAACTGTCTGCATGTTGACAAAGTGTCAACATGCAGACAGCTGAATTTTTTTTTGCACTTAGGCCAAAGCATATTAGATAATTGCTAATTAAAATAATTTTTATATTGTATCCCATAATTGGAATTGATAATTGATGAAAAAACAAAGTCAATTCAACATCAATTAAGAATAGGATTAATTTTCATAAAAAAATAAGGAGGAAATTACTACAGTAGTTTACAAACCTATTGAGATAAATATATATTAGTCAGTTTAGAACACATGAAATCAGTCAAAAAACAAAATAAAATTGGACCCCAACCTATTGTAATTTAATATCAATTTCTTAATTTTTGATTTTGTTTTTAGATTGAGTTCATGCGTTCTAAACTGACCAATATATGTTTATCTCAACAGAATAGAAAACTACTAAATTAAAAATGCCAAATTATTATAATAATGATTTAAGCCTAACTTCAATAATGAATCTACACAATGTCAACATAAATTAACAGTTTATTATATTTTTTAATAAAATACATGTAATATGGAATATCTTCACTTATAATAAGTTATTTATATTTATATCTGGCCCTTTGTTTTATAATTCTTTGACATATAGTGGATAAAAATTTCAAGCTTTACTTTATATTATACTAGTGGTTTATTATAGCTTTGAAACCATTGGATGTTTTCTGGTCAACCCCTGAATATTGGATTAAGCTAGATTGTATAGGTTAAAATTAGGATTTATATAGTGTCAATTAAACTCAACACAAAGGAAACCCATGTTGTAACTGTGCTGTTTTAGCAGAGTTACAAGGTGTCAGTATTGACAACTCTTCCTCTCTGGAAACCTGGGTCTGGAAGCAGGAATTGAACCCCAACCCTAGACCCCCTCAGGCTGCTGGGCCTGTGGACCAAAGGACTGTCTGTCTGCGTTTTGCTGGAATCAAGCCCCTGCAAGCTGATACCAAGAATGTTGGCCCATGCAGTGTAACAGGCCAAACCAAGGAAATTATAGCATCAAATAGAAGACTAATTACAGCGCCTAATGGAGGTACTGAAGCGGCAACTATTAGCTTCATGAATTTGAAGTCTACACCAGTGGCCAATCAAGAGCCTTCCACAGAAAGAGGTACAGGCCTGAGGCCTGACCCCATGACCACAACTCTAAAGAAAGTTAATCAGGTAGCCAATTTGATATTATTGACCAATGAAAGAACTCCCGGGCCAAGTGCCATTTTGCTGACTTTGGACCCAAGCACCCAGTCCCCCCAGGCCTGCCTCTCCCAATGCCCTGATGAACCCCCCATGAAAAATATTAAGTTTGGAGGTGGAGTGCTATATAGAACAAAGGACCCCATGCTCCAAACTTATTGCCATTTTTGAATAAAGGTTATGTTATTTTGGCTTATACAGCTACTGCCCTATTTTTTATTTGCCTTCTACCAAATCAGTACAAGATCTCACGGCCCTCCTGCCCCACTTCCTGCAGTTTTCTGTTCACCAGGTGTACCCTTTGGGCCTGTTCACTTCACTGATTACCCCTTGAAGCCCAAATATAAGGACTATACCTCAGAAAAGACACTAAAACTTGATCCTTTGGACCATATACAATCTGCTGTTAGATACAATTGTCAAGGCCCGTGGATATTCTCAACACCAAAATTGCTTAGAGGAAAATTCAACTACCTTACTGCTTACAACATCCATATGTAACTGTCCGTGACACCCAAACCTATGCCTGCTTCCTTTCCTGACCTACCAACTGACTATACTGGAAGGCTCTTTGGAATTATGTACATCACCCTCATAGGGGTGATTGACACTATCATACCAGCCACCAGCCCGTGATCTTGGGTGGGGAAGTCTGTTTCCTATCTTTTTTAGCTCCTCTCTTGTGGTGGGCCCTGCCTGCTAAAACACCAGCCCAAGTTATCCATGAAAACTATGGGTTGGCCTCCCTAGACTGGATCCCTGACACAAGGGAAAATTATTTAGAAACTAGATAATATTCTTTATTGAGAGATAATGACTATATAGTTATTGTGAGTCATGGATAACAGAAACATGATAGCGTTAATCACATGGTGAGATGATGAAGGGGGTGGCCTGATCCTGGTAATGAGTTGAGTGCCAAACCAGGTATCCACCGTAAGGGATCATCATTTGTTCATGTTGTTGGATTTGGAAGTTCAAGTCAACTTCCTAGTTTGGCTTCAAGTGACTGGATAATTAGATTATGGGTCACAAACCCGTTTGCTTGTAACCTTGCTGGTAGGTTGAGCCTTCTGTTTCAACACCCCCAACTAAAGGTTGTCCTCCTCTGGGGAAGGTTGCCATGGAGTTTGTTTGGAGCCCAGGCGCCATATTGTACTAACTGTTGTTTGGTGGCAGGTAGGACGGTCTCACACTGTTTTTGCCTTGCTTTACAGAGTCTTAGGAATTTGTGATGGAGGATCTTGTCTTTTCTGTATTTTCCAAGCCCTTGCACAAGGTAAGTGTTATTTTGTTTACCTTTAGGATAATGACAGGGCCCATTTTTTCTGGCTGTAATTTACTCTTGTTGGTATTCATTACCCAGACTTTGTAACTGACCTCATGTCTGTCTTGGATGGGAACAAATGTATTCTGTAGGTATCTTTCTTCTCTTTCTAATTGGTTGCTGTTGGCCTGTGTGACTTGAGGGTCCAAGCAAGGTGGAACTTTACTGGGCATTTCCAGCTTGGGTCCTGATAGTGCTTGGATGATATTGGGTTGATGCCATAAACTAACTCAAAGAGGCTTTTACTAGTGGATCTTCTTACACAGGTTGGGCATACAAGCAATGCAGTTGGTAGCTGCTTATAACAGTCCTCAGGTTCCAGGAAGTGAGCTTGACCAGGGCCTGCACAAAGCTGCTGTTCAGCCGCTCCATGCATTCATTGGCCTGAGGGTGGTAGGGTGTTGTCACTGTGTGCTGGACCACATTTTTGGTGAGGTAAACGTTGATATCTTCAGAGGTCAGTTCCTTGCCTCTGTCAGTTATCAGGAGTTTCTTGATTTCCAAACTTACTGATGAATTATTTTCCTATGAACTGTCACACTTAATTGCCTATGTGAGTTTTCACTGCTTGTATCACTGGTCAGTATGTGGCAACGTTGACAGAAGAGATGATTTATTTCTTCTTGTTGTGTTTTCCTGGCATGGGTCCTACAATATCTAGGGCCCATACCTTGAAGAGTAGCTGTAAAAAATAGGCAGTACAGACTAAGGTGGGGTGTTGCTTTTTGCAATTTTTTCACATAATTTGCATTGGTCTAGGACTTTCTGGACATCTCAGTATAGGGTTGGCCACCATGCTTTGTGTTTAAGGAATTTGTAGAAGTTGCAGCTTTTGGTATGTCCTAGGTCTCTGTGGTAACAGAGGATGGTGTACTTGCTGATGTGTAAAATTGTAAGGGATGGTGGTTCTGTTGGTCATTTTGCAATATAAAGTCCCATACATGTCTGCAAATAGGTGTTCATTCTTGATGACTGTTTCTTTTGTGATGTCAGTGGTACCAGGGAGAAGCCTTTGACTTTAGTTTAGAGTATCAGGAGGAGCCAGTCTGGGTCAAGCCCATTCTTGCCCCTTATGGCTCTAACATACAGACACAATAATACATCTGCAATTGCAAGTTCTGGACCAGGTTTGTACTGTATGATCATATTGAACCTTTTTAGGAGTTTCATCCAATGTGCTTGTCAGAAGGAAAGGTTTGCCTGTGTTTTAAAGTATATGAGTGATTTGTGATTGGTTAATGCTGTGAATTCCTCCTGGGGTTCCAAATAACAACGCCATTTGACCAAACAGTGTACAATTGCCAACAAGTCCTTATCATGTATGGGTTATCAAAACTTGCTGTATGTCAGTTTATGTGAGTCATAGGCTATGGGAAGGAAGTTGCCATCATTTTTATTTATTTTTAATACCCCCTAATGGATGTGTCAGAGGCGTATGCTCTATTTGATATTCCCCATCACACTTGGGATATTGTAGAATAGGCGCGGTTGTGAGCTTTTCCTTAAGACGTCTGAAACAAAGGCTGTGTTGGAAAGTCCATATAAATTTGGATTTGGCGCCAGTTATGGCAGACAGAGGTGCAGTCAGGAAGCCACAGTCAGGGATGAACCACTGCATGTAGGCAACCATTCCCAGGAATGTGTGAAACTCTGACTTGTCTTTTAGAGGTTGCATTTTTCAGATGTTCTGGATTTTCTGGTTGTCAGGCTTACTACCATCTTTTTAAACTACATATCCCAGGAAGGGCAGCTGTTTGCGGAAGAATTGTCATTTGGAGGGCTTGACTAGCAGTTTGTGTTGTGCCAGTGTGACTGTACTACAGTCACTGCTGAGCGTTTAGCCAAATAAATGCTCCAAAATACAAAGATGTTCTGTTTTTGCTGTTTATTACATATAGATAGGTTTGTGTGGAATTCTTGAGGGAAAGGTTCCTAGAAACTGGATATCTATGTTTAATAAAAGAACAGAGTATGGATGTTTAGTTAGGTTAGGCTAACTAAAAGAATTGAGGCAAGATTGGCTGAATCAATCTTGGAGACTGGGCGTCTCAAAATGGGTTAATAAATACAGGATATAATTAATGAGGATTTAATTATATTAAAATGGTCTTGACTTTGTCAAGAAGTTTTATTAAGGTTAACCATGGGAAACCCCCAGGATTAGGGTTAAAAGCGCCGTGTTGGCAAATTTATTGGATTAGAAGCGCCGCTGTGCTGCCTAATGAATTTGAGATGTGCCTGGTTCAAGTTTTGAAGCAGTTTATTGGGTTTTAAAGGCAAAAAACCATTAAAATGCAAAAATAACCAAATAGAGGCAAGGATGCCTAGAAATTCAGGTTTGATCAGCTGGTTCCCAGTTGGAACACTGATAGCTGAGTTTAGGATGTGCAATCCACAAGGTTTTGGCACTGGGAGCTGGGGAAGCTCCATGCCAAATTGGTACATTGGGTTGAATAGAGTCAGGTGACTTCTTCCCATTGTAGGTCAATTCTCATAGGCTGAGAATTGTTGGTGATCTTTCAGGTAAAGATCTATGTTAGATGACTTGAATGTCATAGGCCACATGACGCAAATCATTGGTTGGTTCAGGAACCAGAGGTGTTTTCAGCCAAGTATGCCCCAAATGGTATATAAGCAAAAAAGTTAAACATTAATAAAATATATTCATTGTTGGTTTTGACGCTTTCCCCTCACCTATTTTTCAATTGTCATGCCTTCTTTGTTAAGATTTGAGAGAGCCAAGTTTGGGGTCCTTTGTGTGGAAACCACTGCCGCAAGAAAGGAGGTTCCTAAAAGTACATTAGAAGAAGCTTGGAACAGCCTTGAGGTCACTAAGACTATTCCTGCCAAATCTTTAGTAGAAGTAAAGACTGCGTTTGAAGAGCTGTATTCCAATTAATTTGCAAAGGAAGGGACTCCTGTCCAAGGGAACCAAATTTATGCTTGGGATGCTTGGAACTTGTTGGTAGGATGGGATGAAATCTTGCAACAAGTAAAAGAGATGGCAAATTGTGAAATTGAGGCGTTGAGAGCACGAGAGGAAAAAAAGCGTTGAAATCATGGCTTGTTGGCGGGATGACAATAAAGTGTTATCTGAGAAAATTGCCTCCCTGGAGGCAAAGTTCCTCAAAGCTTTGTCCCAGGAAGGTAATAGCAATAAGAGTCAAGGGCAGGATAATGGCAGGATGGACTGGTTAGGCCTGGATCCGTCACAGCCAGGGCAGCAAAGAATGCTTCCAAGTCCTTTTGATGCTTTTCTACTAAAGGACTGTAGAAAATGATGTTGTCCAGGTACACCAAGGCGTGCTTGACAATTTAGGGGTCAAACACCTTGTTTATAAGGGTCACAAGGGTTAAAAGGGCGTTTGTCATCCCAAAATTGAGCACCAAACACTTGTATGATCCATATTTAGTACAGACAGCTTTTCTTTGGGTAAATCTTCCTCCTTGATGCAGATTTGGTTGTAGCATGTGGTCAGGTCAATCTTGAAAAAGACTGTGGCGCTACCCAGAGCATCAAAGAGGCTGTCAATGAGTGGAAGTGGGTAATAATTCTTGATGATGACTTTGTTGAGGGCTCATTAATCTTTGACTAATCAAAGGGTACTATCTTTCTTTGCCATAAAGAATACAGAAGCACCAAAGGGAGACTATGAGGGGCGGATAAGTCCTTTTTAAAATGCCTCCTTGAGGTAAACATATATGGTGTTGTATTTGTTTGAGGTAAGTTGATAGATGGGTTGTGCCTTAGGTATGGCTCCTTTGAGTTGGATGGAGTCTTGTATGTGCTTCTCTGGTGGCAACCCTGGTAGAGCATCTTTGAAGATTTCTGGATGTCAGGCTACAATGTAACAATCCTGAGGAGTAGTGGTATCCTGGTGATACTTGAAATTTATGATCTCATACTGGTGGGAGTCCCAGTCAATTACCTTGAAGTTCTCCTTTTTGTCCAGGGTTTCAGTAATGTGTACAATGACATGATTGCGCAGGAGTTGGTTCACTGAGTCAGGGTAGATCTGATTATTGACACCTTCACACTTGATGGTCAATACTGAGGTTACCCAGTCTATGTGAGGGTTATTTTTTTGCAACCAGTCCAGCCTCAGCACAATATCAAATTTGGGAAAATCAATGACAGGGCCCTGGATGGTGGAGTGCAGGTTCTCTAGCATAATGGAGAAAGGCGCTGTTTCCTTTGTCACAGAAATGTGAGGTTTGTTGACTAGGACTACATTTTTAATCTGCAAAGGATTAGTGGTCAGCTTGAACTTGTCTACAAAGCTGCTGTTGACTAGGGTTTGGTCTGCGCCTGAGTCCAGGAGTGCTGAGCCTGTGTAACTGCAAAATCAGAAAGGATAGGACATCAGTTTATTAGAATTTCTGGCAATAGAGTAAAGTACTGGGTCTTCAAAGAGCAATTGAATCATTGGGAATTGGTCCACGTCCTCAGGGCGGTATTTATTGTTGGGCAAGTTGAGAGTTGTGCGGGGAGAGCTTGGCCTACTTAATGCTCTCCCCGGGCTTTTCTCTTGTTGTATTTGTATTGTGTGGCAGGGATATTGAAATGAGTACAACTTGAATGTCTATTGTTCCTGTTTCTGTGCCCAATTGAGCCTGAAGGTTTGTGGTTCAAGTTGTTGTTGTTATTATTCCCAGGAGGCAGACGGTTGGAGCGTCTAGTTAGGTGAGAGTCTTTGGGTTGCACTCTTTTCCAAGTTTGCACCTTGTGGAGAGCATTGGTTGTTTATCCTGCTTTCTCTGCCTCACAATACAGGTTTTGGAAGTTGGTCACTAGGTCCAGGGTTACATGTCTCATTATGGAAAACTTGAGTGTGTTGTAGTACATGAGATGGATAGTTGGGGCGTCAAAGGCCATATCTGAGGGGGCTCATAGTTGAAACTCCTTGTATGCTCAGGTGAGCTCCTTCACCGTGCCTGTCTGGGTGAGATTCTTCACTTGTTGTATAATCATGAGTGTGATATCCTTCATCACAAACTTTATCAACAAGTCCTGATTGAAGGTGTCCCAATCTTTCTCAGTGTGGTCCTCATGCCACTTGTTGCACCAGGTGCCAGCGCTGTGTGTTAACCAAATAGAGATCTCTGCAATCTAGAACTGTTGCAGGCATTTCATCTGTGCCAACTTGCTCTGGGCGGATTAAATCCAAGCTACAGTGTTGTCATTGTCTCCAGTAAAAGGTTCCAAGGCAGCACTTTGAAGTCTCTAGGCTACGTAGGCTGGCATAATGCTTTCATCAGTTGCTAAAGGAGTAATAGCAGATGCTTGGAAGAGCCCCTGTGCCAAAAAGACATTGAAGGCAGGGAGCAGGATTAATGTGTTCTGGTAGAGCACAAAGCCATTGGATATTTTGGCACTAGGTGTTTACGGTACCTAATACTGCAGGAGGCCAGACTTGATTCAATTGAGGATTTGTTGACCGCAGCAAGTACAGGCAACAGGCGGAATTTTCCAAGATAAGGTATGATGGAGAATCTACCTGTGCTACCAATGTTGTAACTATGTTTTTTTAGTAGAGTTACAAGGGTTAAATATTTAGAAGCTAGATAATATTTTTTATTGAGAGATAATGATTATATAATTATTGTGAATCATGGATAATAGGAACATGATTGTGTTGATCACATAGTGGGATGGCAAAGGGGGTGGCCTGATCCTGGTAATGATTCAAGCGCTAAAAAAAGTTATCCACTGTAAGGGATCATCATTTGTTCATGTTGTTGGATTTGGAAAATTGATTCAACTTTCTAGTTTGGCTTCAAATGACTGGATAATTGGATTGTAGGTCACAAAACTACTTACTTGGAACCTTGCTGGCGGATCAAGCCTTCTGTTTTGACACCCAATTTGAAAGCAAAAAAGAGACAAGGGAAATAAGTTATGCAACCACAATGACATAATTTAAGCAAGGTTTAATAGTAGTGTTGAGGAGCTGGATGTACTGGTATTCTGGCTGTTACCAACACACATAACATCCAGTCATTGCCTAGTTTGACGCCAATTAAATATTCAGTTCAACATTCCAGAAATGGCAACAAACCAATATCACATGGCTTGTCCAGGTATCCAGAAATCTGAAAACAAATCACAAATGACCTCCCCTATTTTTTGATCCAACTTAAGTCCCCGCCACAGCGCAAGCTATATAAATCTAAAGTATTATCCAATAAAAATACTATCTTCTTCTCTAAATCTATATTCAAAGCAACCCAAAAAGTTGCTCCTCATCAGTAGCTCCACTATGAAGAAAGGCTGGCTCTGGAAAAGTTGTCACTTTTAATAGTTTAATAAGCAAAATACACAGCTTAACAATTTAAACTTAAAGAATGGTAAGCTTAGAACCCCAAAAATTCACATAATAATAATAAAACTACTTATTAAAATATGTAGTACTTAGTATTTTAAAAGTTATATAATATAACTTTATTATAGCCCAAATCCCAAATAGCCTAATTTCAGACTAGATTTCAAACCCAATCTTAATTTAATTAAGATTTATATGTTTTTCACATAGTAATTTACCTCAATAATGCTGACTGTCTACAAGTTGACAGTCAGAATTAAGACAATATTTTAGGCCAACCGTCTAGAATAAAAATTTTAATACATGTCAACACTTGAAATATCAACACTAAACATTTATATGTAGTTTTGTCCAAATTTTTCTTAACAAAAAGCCTTAATACTGCATATCTTAATAATATTAAAGGTTTTTTACATAGTCTATATAATAATCCTCCACAACTTGATATATTTTCATCTTTAACTTTCATTTTTCTATACTTTACTCACAGTTTTTTCTCTAACCTCTTTTTCTTTATAGGTTAAATCAAAGAAACTCCAGACTAATAAAAAACTCAA
The DNA here is from genome assembly GCA_014839935.2 of Entomophthora muscae. Classification (NCBI taxonomy): domain Eukaryota; kingdom Fungi; phylum Entomophthoromycota; class Entomophthoromycetes; order Entomophthorales; family Entomophthoraceae; genus Entomophthora; species Entomophthora muscae. The sequence continues at coordinate 27,012 of QTSX02007254.1, forward strand.
TAAAAACCTGCCAAGAACACTATTAATCCTAAGGCTTCTTCTTCTACAAAAAATTGCTTAAGAAACAGCCTAAAAAAGATGAACAAAAAAAAAGAAAACCCCCACACTTTCAGCTTCTGAGAAGGACTCTGATGATGGTTTCACCTCCCATAGCTAGTATGAGTCAGAGGGAGGTGAAGATCTCATCAACAAGAAGAAAAGAAAGGCAAGATACAAGTCCTCTCCTGAGCTCTCCCCTGAACCCTCTTCTGGTGAACATGAAGATGATGAGCAACATATGTACTTTCCTGGTTTTAAATATGCCCCTCCTGGGCCATGGGATGCACTAAAAGCCCACAATATTTGCAATGTTAAGAGCTCCTTCAGGATCCCAAAGAGATTCCAAAAATTCTTTTCATTAATGTCAGTCAAAGGTGGCCCAAAAATAGTCAGTGATGGCTATGTGTTTAACTTTAATAATCAAAAGCAAGGAAACTTTCAGGAATATTCCCAACAACAAACTTTTGCAAGGCAAAAATTTGTGTTATGTAGGACTAACAGAACAAAACAAAAAATTGCAGCAGTTCCCCCTGATTTGAGAAACTGCTGCAAAACAGCCACACATTGAATCAGAAAATGAAAATTCAAAAATTCAAATTTTGGAATTTATACATCTGTCGCAGGCTGCCAACTTCCAACTGCCAGGCGCCTGGCAGCTTGTCTGCGCGCGTCTGCTTCCAGCCAGCCAGCCAGCGCCTGGCTGCTCCCGCCAGCCTGCCACCCAGACAACTTGCTCCCGCCCTCCTGCTCCTGCCACCCCGCCAGCCTGCCAGCTGCCGGCGGGGGACAGCACACCCCCCATGGCAGGCCCGTCCACCCCTGCCGGATGAGGAAATTTCCCAATTGGGAAACCTGAAAAAGCTATTTTTCCAAACCTAAAAATAGGGGAAAGTGCTGCCCAAATTTGGAATCTACCAAATTTGGGAGGGGTTGACAGTCTGCTGTGCAATCCACATAATGCAGGAATTACTGAATTGGAATTTGGGTGTATGAAAGCACCTAAAGGGAACCAATGGCAATTCAAGTCAGAGATCAACAATACATTGATGACCAAAACTCTCCAATCCCAATCCCAAAAGGGAATTCCAGACAACTCCAAGTGTTTGGGGTTCCCTGTCCAATGTTTTGCACTATTCATGCCCTATCAAGGCTGATAGTATATAATAAAGCCCAATCACTTGATAATAGTTTGTGCTATCATTGAGTGAAATTACACCTCAATAGTATCACATAAATCAATCTAAAGACTTACCCTACAAGAAGTTAAACAAGACACTAAGCTTTTATCTGCCCTTTCCCAGGACCAGAAGATTAATCACCTAATCTTCTCAGCTGTCCTCACAGCATGCCTATGGATTGGGGGCCACCAACATAATCAACAGCATGTGTCATTCAACAATCCATCTGGAAAGTACTACTACAAGGAGCCGGCGCAGCTCAACTCCTTCAAGCGGTACTCCTGGCCCACACTGGTATTGCCCCACTCCACCCAGTCCGTAGCTATATACACCTGTGTATACTACGTACTTACGTATTTTGCTGGTAATTTTGGACGTTATAACGTACACGCCAAAGTCTTTTGATTAATGATGACAGTCTATCCAATTGTGATGGCGCTCACGGGCTTCCAAGTTGCCAAATTGTACCTTATTTTGCTAAAATACTCCCCCAATTGTTAGGTTTTTACAGAAGCAAGACCACACATTACAAATGCAAAGACAGAAGCTGCCCAGTATGCCTAAACACTCAAGGTTGGGACAAAATTACCTTGGAAAAGGGGGAACATACCTGCATGCCTTCCATCACTTTGATTGAGAAGCTGCTCAAATGGTTTCTATTCCAAATGATCCCAATATAAAAAGATATTAAAGCTACTACCTGGCATTAAAGTCCACCAAACACTTGAGCAAAGAGAATTTTAACTTTGTCCCTGACCGTGAACAACTTGTTAAGTATATCTGTGATAGGCACTGAGTGCTAAACCCAATTGGAAAAAGTGTGTCCCAACTAAAAGACCTGGTCCTTACTCCTGAGTTGCAGATGACCCATGACAATGAAAATTTCCTTCTTCACAATGATGAACCTGGTGCAAAAGACAGGATCATATGTTATGACACCTATAAGAATCTAGAGCAACTGTGTGCCACTGAGACTTGGCTCTGTGATAGAAAATTTGCAACTTGTCCTAAGTTATTCTATCAGCTGTGTGTAGTTCATGTTCAGCTTGATAATAAAGTCCTCCCATTTGCCTATTTTCTTCTTTCTGTAGCCTCAGAGGAGGTATATCTAAGAGAATTTAAGATTCTACAAGAGGGGCTTAAAGCTATTCCCACTGAGACCGGAAAGAATTCTGGTCCGTCAACAAGGGCTAATACTGATGACACTGATAAAGATGAGGTCACCCTAGCTGCTGAAGAGAAGAAACACAATAGAGCTCTTGGCACCAAAATAATTATCATGGATTATGAGATAGCTCAATACAATGCCTTTGCAAAAAACTTCAATGGCAAGGTACAAGGGTGTTTATTTCATTACTGACAGGCTATTAATAGACGCCTTAAGAGAAAGACCCTCCTCAGCTCTCTCACACAACAAGATACAACTGGTAAATGCAAGTTTCTGATCCAGAAGTTTGTTTCTCTTGCATTTATTAAACCTGAACATGTTGGGCAAAGATTTGAGCTTCTCTGTAATGATCCTTATGCCTTGAGCTCTGAAGCTGAGTTCCAACCCTTCTTTGACTACTATGAGTCACAGTGGATGGGGCGCAAGGTGGTCAGCTGCAGGGGCAAGCCAGAAGCAAAGACAAACTGGAATTGATATCAGGCTGCTTTCAAGGATGAAATGAAGACAACATTGGGCCTGGAAAACTGGCATAAACATCTTAAGTCCTTCTTTGGTGTGAATCCCAGATACAACACCTGTAAGGGTAAAATGACGGACTGTAAGATGCAATGAAAAACAATATTGATAAAATAAGCAAATTGTCAGTTGCTTCAACAACACTAAACCAAATTAATAAGAGGGGGTTACTAATTATGCACCTTTGAGTGTAGCAAATGGCAGACATTAGGACCAAAATTAAGAACATTAATCAAAGAGGTAAATTGGATAACAAAACAAGAGGAACCAAATGGTACAAAGCAGGCCCAGGCGCGGTCAAGGAGTTGGCAGCAAACTGAAAGAGAGCAGTCAACATACTGTCAAGCACTGGGGCCAAGAGTCCAAGATACTCTAACATGAGATTTTTGGAGACTTGTTTTGTTTATTCTTCAGGGAAATATAGCTATCTAGAAATAAGTGTCTAGAGGGGAAATGGGGAAGTCTTAAGGGAGTTAAGGATGGGGCAGGAGGGGATTCCACGGCATCTGATTGGCTGGCAAGAATATTTTCAGCAGTTGGAGGTCCTGCATTAGAATTTGAGTCAATGAAGTCATAATTCAAAAAATTGGTGATTAGTGGGTTGAGCGCTACCATCCCAATTAGTGGATAACGTGTAATTTTCTTGTCATAATCATTTGGGGAAAAATAAGGCAGGTCCAGATTTTTGAGGGCTATTTGGGCAACCCCAGCTATGACCCATTTTTTGTCTATGACAGCATTTAAGTTGTCAATTTCTTTCAGGGATTTGGCTGCAGTTCTTTGCTGATTTTGGGTTTTGCAAGAGCGCACTATCCCTTCCATTTTATTTTCTACCGTAAAAACACCTTCTTTGAACACCTTAAGGCTGAACAGGGGAAGACTGTCTCCTTCCTGTGGGATATAGAAGTAAGGGCTCCAAAGAAGAGAAAACAGTGCAAGGCTAGCATTTAAAAAGAAAGATAAAGACAGTTGTCAAGAATAAGTACAAACTATCTGAGCTTGGGGAGCAGATAGGAAAGATTGCCACTGTACTCTTTTTCAACAAACCTTCAACTTAGTTAATAATAAATATTTTTGGCTCTTTCTGATATTTTATTATATAATTTTAATGTCAAAACTAATTATCTTATTTAACTAGACAATTTAAATTAAAATATTAGAAATAATTAATAGTATTTATGAAAGACTTTTATGCTAGAGCCTGGATTATCTAGTTTAAATAGTTGTTTTAGTACTAAAGTATGTGTAATTTTGGATTTCTGCTATATCAACTATTCTTAAAATAAGTATTTATCTTTATTTTTTTGTTTGATATAATTAATTTTTATCAATCTTTTTTTTGAAAAATAATTTAAGAACTTTTTATATGGTAAATAAAATAATTTTATAGTAAATTATTTTTGAAGTGTATTTTTATTATGCTTTTAAATTATTTTGCATTATTTTTTATTTTATTCTTGAATTCTACATAATTATATTACCCTAAAAAACTATTTGGAGCTTAATTTTTACTAGGTAAAATGTTCAGAATTTGGTTTTTTTCTTGTTAAAAAAGTGTTGACTTCCAGTAGACTACATGATAATAAACTTTATCTAGACTTTTCTAATGTATGGACCTGGGTATAAAATTAATTTTGATAATTTACATGCAGACAGCCAACATAAAGACAGTCAAAATTCCAATTGTTGCTGGTGTACCTGGTCTTGTTCCACAGGGGTTGCTGTCATTTATCACTTTTCCAAGGATAGATCACCTTTCATAGGAACTTGTACATGTATTGTACATAGCAAAAAGTAACATCCAGGCTTTTGGCCACTGGAGGAGCTTCAGTTACTTTCTTGACTTCAATCTTATCATTTGGTTCCAGGTAAACATGTCAATATAACATTTGATATCAGGAGAATCAAATAAAATATGAAAAGCAACTGCTTGAGGAGACTGAAGACTGTTATGGGAGGTCATTTCAGCCAAAAATCTCCTACATTGAAGTTTCAAGATCAGGATCAATTTTTCTTGCAGAGGGTGTAAAAAAATATTCTAAGGGATAACACAAGTGAAATTTTAAATGTTTTTTCCTGCAAAGGAGTTGATAGAGGGGGATGAACTATTTAAGTTCAGCTCCCGTCCTGGTGTGATAAACCACCATGATACCGCCCAGTGGAGTACTGGTATGACCACTTGGAGAGGGGACCAAAGACAGGACACAGGGGACATCTGAAGAAAGTATGCATTCAACCCCATCAACACTAACCCAGTGAGCAACTAGGGCGTGCAAGTGGAAGCAGGAGGCAACTTCAAGGGTGCTTGGGGGGTACTGAGTTGTTACCATCCAAGCTGGGGAGGGTAGACACCGGCACCTCCTCCAATGAAGGGGCAGGCACAGTGTAGTCAACAGCATGGAAGTCCAAGTCATTGTAAGTTAAACTCTTGACAATTGTCTCCCCTGAAATGAGAAGTTCACCAGGAAGATGCAGGAGACTAGAGGGACTTTCCCCTGCAAGACAAGCAGAAGAAGAATAAAAGACCAAAAATCAGGGGAAGTTGTCCAAAGAAGCAACAAAAAAGGATCCAAAGAAAACACCACAAATTTCATAACAGGGAGAATCATAATTGAAAAATTCACAAGATTTAGAAACTGGGAGTGCAGTTTTTAAGTCTCAAAGCAATATAATTTTGGTTGGGTGAGGTAGCCACAAGAAGAAAAAGCCAGGCACAATAGCAGAAGACACTTGGGGGCCTTGGCAGCAGTCTCAGATGGCTTGGGTGGGTGTAGGAGCAAAAGCAAATTCAAAATTGATAAAATCAAAAAAAATTAAATTATAATAAGATTTTTAAGATTTTTTGAATCAAAATTTTAAGTTTGAGCTAGTTTCCAAAAGAAAAAGCAAATAAAACAACAATTAAGTGTTAACTTTAAACTTAGGGATTCCAAAGAGGCCGCAGGGTTCAAGAAGGGCCGTAAAAAGGTAAGCTTTGAAAAGGCAAACACTAACACTTTTGCTTTAAATAAAAGTTACTCCAAACAGAGTCAAAAATAAAAAAGCTAGTCTTTTAAAACACTGTTTCCAGGACTTATTTAAGTTAAAGAATTGACAAGCAGGGGACTCAAAGTCCCCTTGCTTTGTTAAAAGGAAGTGAGTTACTAAGGAATAAATCACATGTCCACTTGAATTGCATCCAATTGGTTGAAAGAGAAATTTGCTAGCCAAGGCCAGGGGTGCTGGAGAGTTCCAAGATAATTTCTATTGCTCCACCTGATTAGCTGGAAGTCATCCCATACATTTCAGATTCATTTGACTTCCTGGATTTTGATGTGACGTCTTTTAATTGGCCATTTCTGATTGTTTTTAAAAGTGGGCAACACCATGCCAACAAATAATCCAAATTGATCAGTGTTTCTTCCCAGGGAGAAGCAACTTGAGCCAGAAAATCCACGGGGTAGGACAGGACAAATCTCTCATCCACAGTGTGTGCCAAATCCCCTAAGGAATTAAGTGGTTTGGCTTTTATTTTTTTGCCTTTCTTGGTGCAACAGGGGAAAATGTTTCAATCCAATGCCAAAGGTGGCAGTGAAATTATATTATACTTTCCTTTTTCCTGGGGCCATATGCCTCCCTGGGGGAGCGTAGCTACCAATAAGTTCTTGTGGGCTTTGGGGATCTTGAGTGCCAGGAGGGACTTGGGGGGACAAGTGCTGTGGGGTTGTTCCTATGGAATTCTTGTACCAGGTCCCAACAATTCATGCAGTCTGAGGAGATTACTCAACTGTTTTTGTAAGAGGGATAACCTTTCCAGGATACACAGTATTGAAGGGACTTCCAAATCCTCCACAAGGCTACTATGGCTTCTACCTCATACTCAGGAGAGCCATCAAACAAAGTGGGGTTGGGAGTGCTGAGGAGATCCTTGCCGCGTTTTGCTCCTGGGGAGACATCCAGGAGAACACAGTGGGAAATCTTTATAAAAAAGATTTGAGGTGTCACAAAATCTTTGATTACTCCCTCTTAGGGAATTAACACCCCAAGTAAATCACCAAGCGGCTCACCAAGTGGTTCACTGCCCAGCCAATAAGCTGATGGCACCCTTATCAGTTAACCATCTATGACAGGGATCCCTCAATCCAGGTCCTAAATGGAACACAACTTGATTAAGCCTTGTGACTCAAGAGGAACATTACTCAGATAAATCCCATGATCTCCATGACGTACATGAACAACATGTGACTTGTCATGATACTATATATTAAGCTATATTCATATTCAATATAGTATCATTCTCTTCTTAATCTTCCCTTTTATTTTGTTTATTATACTTCCCAGAATTATATACACAAGAGAGGTTTGAAGCTAGCCTTGGGTTAGCCTTCAGGGCAAAATTAAGGGCACATACATTAATTTCCTGGAATACAAGATGTGAAATTCCTCTTGGCAAAAAGGAAAGGAAAAAGCTTTAATAATACTAAAGCCAACAAAAATGTGGATAAACTTGTCTTTTATTAGGAGAAATGATTCTTCTTAAATAGTAGACAAGGGTCAATGATCACTCATTAGGTAGACAGAGTGGCAGAAGGGGTCAAATTAGGATGAGGTCATACCAGGATCAGTCAAGGGCAGGTATAGTAATCCAGAATAGGTGGATATTAATTCAGACCCATTTGCAGAAGGTGAAGATTTCCAAAATTGAAAGCAAAACCAACCAAATCTTTGCACATATTGTTATTTGAAGGCCATATCAAAATAGCATTAATAGCGCAATTTCTGACATCTCCCCCCTCAAGATTGAACACAGGCAATTGATATTTGCGGAGAAATTTGGAGTGAACTCAAGCAAAGGGGCGGACAGCAGACAGAAGCTTAACGGTATACTTGACACTCTTCTTGTAGGCCACTTCACAAGGCCCAACCTAGAGGGAGTCTAGCTTATGGGCACGGCCTCCAGTACAATTTTAATAATAGAGGACTAGGTCACCTACTTGGTACTCAGGGAAGGGGGGCTCTGGAAGCATTAGAGGACAAGAGTTCTAAAGCTTTGACTTTGTAAGCAGTAAAATAGGCTGTAGCTTGGATGTAAATGATCCAATTAGTCAAGTCTTTGACATGAGCTTCAGGATTGGCAGAGGCGTCAACTTCAATCAACGGGGGTCCCAAGATTGAGGAATGATGACTTACCATCCATACAGCATGGCAAAGAGGGAATGGCCAGTCACTCAATGTCTGCTGAGTCTATACACAAAGAGAGCAGAAGAGAGAAACATATCCCAGATAGCAGCATCAGAGAGGGTAAGCTTCCTCATGATAGACACAAGGGTGGAATTTGCTTGTTCCACAGTTGTGGTACTCTTACTACGGTGATGGGGGATAGTCAAAGGGTCAGTTGGCAGCCTTAGTACTTTACAAGTCAGAAACCATACAGGTAGTTGTTTGTACAAAAGCGTTTGAGCCTGGGAACAACAAAGGGTTTGGAGTAGCAGCAACAGCAACTACTCAAAAGCAAATCCTCAACAAGTGACTTAGAGTCAAACTTCAGTTGGAAATTTAGTTGGTATGAGGAGACTGGCCTTTGTGGTCCTTAATTATACACTCAAAGAAGTTATCATGGTGTAGCTAAAAATAAGGGGGGGTAACGTATATATTTATTTAAGAAGAATAGAAGGAGTTTAAATACTACGACTCACTTGATAGCTCAAGGTGAGTTAGTCATTGAGTGGGGGTTAAAAGAGGGGGAAATGAATACAAACAGGGTAGATCAGCCCAACAATCAGATGAAGGTGGAACAGCCCCAGTGGCACAAGGGGTTGGATGAGGCTGAAGGTTGGTGTGGTTGATCTGTATCAACAGTCAGTGGAAAAATTGGTTGAAGAACTTAACTGGGGATTGGTGTAAATCTCAATCTGAAATCAAGTCGTTGATTCAGACAATCCGGAAGCTAATTGATGCAATGTACATCTGGAATGATGACCCCATAGAGAAGACAATATGGATCCCATTCAGTCAGGAATCTCTCAACAACAATCAGGATTCCAGCAACCAACTGGTGAAGAGTTTCACCACAACAGTCCTGTTGGTTGACAGGTTATACACTGCAGAGAAGGATTGATGTGTACCCATAGCTTCTACAATGGACGTTATAAGACAAGCATTAAATTTGGTCCCATTGTCAGAAATCAGGACTTGAGGGCAACCATAACAGTAGAAGATATCTTGCAACAAGAAATTAGCAGTGGTCTTGGCAGTTATATCCTTAGTTGCTCTGGCTTTGATCCATTTACTAAAATGATCTACAGCCACCAAGATAAATTGACACCCAGACCTAGAACAAAGGGAGAGGCTTAACAGCATTGATACTCACAGTGTGGAATGCATGCTTAGGAGGGATGAGCTTGAAATGATGTTGTGAAGGTTGGGGTTGTTGGAGCTGACAAGAATGACAGGAAGCAAGGACATCAGGGATTAGGAGGTGCATGTTTTCACAGTAGAAGTTCTTGCACAACCAGTCATGAGTTTTTGCTGCACTGCCATGTCCAGTATTAATGTGGGCTTGGAGGATGATGGCCGCCCTCATGCTGGGACAGAAGTGGGGTAGATAAGTATTGTTGACTCTCTTGAAGAGTTGTCTATCTCAAATCACAGTATTTTTGATAGGGCTTGCCATGCCAAACAAATGTCCTCTGGCTCAGTGGTCCAGGAGTCAAGATACCCTATCAACTTGTATAGACAATCAGCATCAGCAGGATGGATAGCTAGTATAGATATCCTCAACAAACCATCAGCATTCTGATGTTGCGCACCAGGACAATGAACTACAGTGAAATTTTATCCTTGCAGGTGTAAGGCCCAGCGGGCTAGTTGACCCTTGGGCTCCTTTAATTGCTGTAGCCACTTGAGGGATGAGTGGTCTGTAACTACCATGAAGTGATTCTGTAAATATAGTGCCAGAACTGTTTTACTACATGCAGAACAGCTAGGCATTCTTTTTCAATGACGCTATAGTTCTTCTCATGTTTATTGAGGACTTGTGAAGAATAGGCTACAGGTTGGTTGATGCCTTCATTGTCAAGCTGGGATAGAATGGCACCCACAGCTACTCCACTAGTGTCAGTGTACAAGATAGACTCCTTATTTTAATCAGGGTAGACTAGAATGGGAGCCTCTTTGAGTTTGGCTTTCAGCACTTTAAAGTGTTGCTATTGGCTGTCAGTCCACTCAAAGGGTACATTGCAAAGGAGCTGGACAAGGGGTTCACTTAGTTCAGCAAAATCAGGGATGAATTGTAAATAGTACCCCATCATACCAATAAATGCTTGGACCTCCTGTAGATTTGTGGGAGGCAGCATCTTGTAAATGGCTTCCACCATATTATTCATGGGGTGTATTCTGGTTTGAGTGACCTCATGGCCCAAGAATTCAAGCTGTTCCTTGAAGAAGGAGCATTTAGAGGGTTTGAGTTTCAGGCCTGCCTCCCAAATTTTGATGAAGGCAGCTTTGAGGTGGTCCAAATGATTGGTGAAGGTAGAGCTGAACACATTAATATTGTCAAGGTATACAAATAAACAGGAGAGTTTCAAATATTGTAGTATGGAGTCCATAGCCCATTGAAACGTAGCCAGGGCATTGCAGAGTCCTTGGTGCATTCAAGTGGGTTTGTAAAGACCTTCTGTGTGAGAGAGGGGGGCAAAGCTAACTAATTTTGGCTCCCATCCTGGAGGGAGGATCCACCAGGACTTTATCCAGTATAGGACTGGCATGGCCACTAGAAGGGGCATCCATAGGGAGGACAAGGCAGACACCTAGGGAAAGTAAGAATCCAAACCTACTAAGATCATTCTGCTGAGCAACCAGGATGCACACTTAGGAGTGAGCTCTGGGGTGCCCACGCCTCCCTCCGAAACCAGGACAGGCGGGTCCTCAGAGGGAAGGGGCGTGGGGTGGACCAGACTGAGGGGTGTGGCGGGGACTGTTTTGGCAATAGAGAGTTCAAGGTCATTGCAGGTCAGGCTTCTCACCACATTCTCACTAGTGGTGTATATACCCTGAGTGTGAGCGAGGATATCTTCAAACATATTCAAGAGCTGGCCAGGACTTGCACCAACTCGGAGGAAAGAATCAGCTATATGTCCCCAAAGATCTGGAGAGGTAGACCAAATCATCAACAGAGTCAGTGAGAAGGTGAAAGCCACAAACTTGGCCAGAGAGACTAACATGTTTGGGATCTGGAAGAGGAGCCCAGAAAATGTAGATAATTTTGTTGTCTTTAACCCTTAAATTAAAAACTGAAGACTCAGGAGCAACCAGAAGGACTCTGGAAAACCAGTGGGGAATAGAGAATGGCAACTGCAGTTTAAAAAATTTCAAAAACGTATATGAAGACTTATCAAAGCGTATATAAAATTTATCAAAGTTTAATTAAAGCTCAAGTGCAAGAAAAAGCAAATCAAGCACAAAATTGAGCTTATAGTAGGTAAATATAATGAATTTAATAATAATCTTTAAAATTGAGTTGCTTTCTTCAAAGCAGAAGAGGAAAGCTTTAACTTTAACGTTGACAACACAGGCAAGTACTTCAGGAAGAAGCAGAAGAGCCCAGGAGGCAAGAGGAAGGTAAGGTAAGATGAAACTTTTACTAAAAATCTTAGAGAATTGTAGGGCCAAATAGGAGACCCAAAATAAACTAAAATTCTGATAGAGAAAGCTTAAAACTTTAATTTGAAAAGAATTAGCAAGCAGGGGACCAAAAGTCCCCTGTCTTGCTTTAAGGGACAGATTTCAAATTTGAAAGGTCACCTGCCCCAGGAAATGAGTCTGATTGGTCAGAAGAGAAATTTTGTGAGGGCTTATCCATTGAGTTGGAGGGTTTTACAATAATTTCCAACTTCAACTCTGATTGGCTGGCCATACTGGAATGATTTAAATCAGCATTCAATCCAGTTGGATTGTAATTTATGGTTTAGCAGTAGCGCAACCTGGATGTTTGGACTTAATTAATTTTAAATGTGGTTGAGCCCAAGCCAGAAGGTAATCCAAATTAATTAGGCATTCCTCCCAAGTGGAGACAGAGTCCAAGGCGGCATTATTTACCACTTGAGAAGGGTATGCCAGCACAAATATCTCATCAATTTTGTGGGCTAAATCTTCAAGGGAATTGAGGGGCTTGGCTGGCTTCTGAGCAGATTTTTTTTGTGTGGCGCAGAAAGATTGTCCTATCCAAGGCTAAAGGGGGAAGTGACTTTACATTCTGAAGTGATGAGCACAGCTTTTTCTCTATCATCATGAGAAAAATTGGCCTGCCAGTATCCTGATGCTAGATATAGAAGAGAAAAACTTTGATCCTCCTAATTGTCTGAGAGCATCATCAATTCTAGCCAAAGGGTAAGAGTCCTTTTTGGTGAGCAAGTTTAGGCAGCGGTAATCCATCACAATGCGGTGGCCCCCATCCTTCTTTTTTAGGATCAATAATGGGGAGGCCCAAGGGCTCTTAGAGGGAGCTAAGAGCCCAGCATCTAGGAGCTATTTAAGCTCCTTAGAGACCTGAGAATCTTCCACTCTGCTGCAGCGGTAAGGTTTGGCACAAAAGGGCAGGGCATCACCTGTATCTATCTGGTGGATAACCCTCTTAGCTAGACCATAGTTGGTGGGTCCAGAGGCGAGAATATCCTTAAACTGGTCTAGCAGTTCCAGAACATCTTTTTTTTTTGAATGGGTGACAATTGTGGGAAGTCTGCAGCGGTGAAAAGGGAGAGAACCTGAGGGTCCCTGTGACGGTCCACATGTTTGGTGGTTTGCAGGCGGAGCAAATGTTGGCCAAGAAAAAGTTTGGTTGTTTGTTGCAGGTAGAGGCCTAGCAGGGAATGATGGCTACTGGGTATGGTGAGGCCTAGCTAGTAGGTGTAAAGACTACTAGAGGAAGATGTTGCCTCCACCCAGCAGAAGATATTGGCTGCTTTGGGCTATAGTTCTTCACCTAGCAGGGAACTGTGGCTGCAGAAGGGTGAAGACTGAGATAGCAAGCAGGGAACTTTGTCTTTCTGGGGGGAGAAGGTTTTAGACCCCTGGCAGGTAACACAGGCTGCCAGGGAGGGGAAGATCTCTGATGGCTCTACATACCCTGATATGCTTACAGGAGGTCTGTGAGCAAGCATCCTACCTAACAAACTGGTAGGGTCTCCTTGTTTATGCCACTATAGAAGCTTTGGAGAAACCCAAATTGAGCATTGTAGGGCATAGATTTGCTTGGAGGTGTCACCAAGGCGGTTTGCTAATTAAAGCAGCTGCAGAACTTGGTGTGATCAGGCTTCTGGGAAGTAGAGCTTATTACTCTGCAACTGAAAGCTCAGACTTAATCACCTGGGTGAGTAAAGACAACGCATAGACATTGATCTATGGATGAATGGCCTAAGTGAAGTGCCACTTGCAAGGGCCCAGTCAAACACCAGTTCAATGTAGACTAATGCCTGGGTCTACAAGTTCTGGTAACAGGGAATGAAATAAAGAACCAAGGTGGTTCACAGAATTAACAGAGAAGACTAGTGAGAGGGACTGTTTGATCACAGTGAAGGCTAGTTGACAGACTGTTGATTCATATTGAATTGCGGGAACCAAGATGGTTCTTTGTGCAGGTGGAACCAAGATGGTTCCTAGTGAGGATAAGTTGAAGGGTTCAGAGATCATGATGCAGGAGTAGCTGATCATGATAAAGGAGTAGCCAGAGGACTGATAAGCTGTTGAAAGACTGGAATGAGCTGTTTTTTGTCTAAAATAGACTGATTGCTGGTTAATCTGAAGAGCTGGAATATGAGTTGGCTGAAGGATCAGAAGATGATGATGAAGAACTAGTGGTCCTATAGAAATGAGCCAAGATTTGCCAAATTAATTTGCCAAAGTGGGAAGATGTGGAATGTTTTGCTTTGGTTTAGTATTAAAATTCAGAAGAAATGTGGATAGAAGTGTGGGTAAGATATGTATTTATTAAGTTTCTAGGATAGACAAAGGTATGTTGCTATGAAGCGGGATACAAAGTCGTTTTGGTGGGACGTTTTCCTTGGACTTTACAAGATTTGTAAATGTATGGGGAAAACGTTGAAGAGGTTCAGAAAGAAAAATTTAAATAATATTCTACTATTTAAATGGGTTTAGGTTGAATGCAGGGAGAAATGGTGCTGGAATAATGGACCAGTTGACGCTTTGGTGCACAAAGTGTTATCAATTTGAGCAGTTTGAGCTGTGGAAATTATTTTCATAGTTATATCCTAGTGTAACTTCATAAATGGTTTATTTCTGCGCTCTGCATTCATTGGTTGAGTTCTGGCAGGTTTTCTGATGAAAATGATTGGTTGGAAGCCAAAAGCTTAAAGTATAAGCAAGGAAATAGTGAATTAATACTTTAAGCTTTTGAGAAAGTAAGTATGTAAGCTTAAGTTATTATAGGAAAAAGTGAGTGGCAATAGTTTAAGCTTCTGAAGAAAGCTATTATAAAGGCGGAACCTTTGGGAAAAAGACACTATAAGAAGGTGGCTGGATGGCAAGTTACAGGGTCTTTTTGAGGTCTTTCCAGGTCTTTGACGGGATCTTTCTGAGGCCTTTTGAGTTTCTGCCAAGAGGTTTTTGGAATCCTTTTTATCATCAGAAGGAGCTTTATTGGACTAGTACAAGTGGAATATCAAGGTCACTAAAGATATACAGAGAGCTGAAGCCCAAGATAACAGCGCAGGAGCCCAATAATAAGAAGCTGAAGCTAAGCGCGGCGCCAGAGTCTAAGTTTAAGGAGCAGGAGTCCAAGTCTAAGGAGCAGAAGTCCAAGACTAAGGTGCAGGAATCCAAGACCAAGTACAAGGACTACAAGATATTGTTGAAGGACTCCAAGTATTGGCAAATCCATATTGTTTCCTTGACCCCCTGGTCTATATACCAGAAGGTTTCTAAGGAAATCTTCCTTCTGAGAGTGAATAAAAGCCCATTTTGACCCCTATTTATTTCTGAGATACATTTTCCCTTACTAGAGAATATCAATCCCTTCCAGTCGGTCTCTGGCTACAATTCAGGACACACTTTGGGGACTGGTGGACAGAAACTCCACAGTCCCCTTCAGGCAAGTTGAAATCACTAAACGTTCCAAAGGGGTAGAGGGACACCACTTGCTATGAACCTAATATGCAACCATGTCTGAAAACCTGGCCCTTGGTCACCTGCATAGGTAGGGCAGTCAGGTTAGCCAAAAACAGCTGCATAGGCTCTTTATGAGTCTGGTCCAAAATCTCAGGGCATAATCAAGGCTCTCTACAGCTTAAGAAATCAGGTGAATATAGCACTAGAAATTATTTTTTGGGTAGTTCATAGGATATCTGGGAGTCTATAATTGCTTGTGAGCCAGGCAGGATGATGATAGCTGCAGGAGCAAGAAGAGGCACACCTTCCTCAGCAGGAAAGAAAGGAGGAGGGAAACACATATTAGAAGAATGAGTCCTGTACTTGAATGAGAAGATACCCATGGGATACTCAAGCACACAAGTCTTAAGGCGTTTATCCAGGAGAAGCAGGGGTTCTTAAAAGATTAGAGGGATCTCACATACTAAGAGCAATAGGTACCCATCTCAAAGGTTCACAGTCCCATTGTACTATCAAAGGAATTGCAAACCAACCAGGAGATTATAGCTTTTGTTTTCTAAGACAACAGCAGGGGACACAATAAGAAGCTTCCCAAACCTCATGGGCAGGGCAGAATAGGCACCAATGGCTCGGGTTTGGGCCATGTTAGCTGTACCACATGACTGAGTATAGTTGAGGTCAGTGGACAGCTTAAGCTTCTTCATTAGCTTGAATAATACCACATTGACTGGAGAGCCCATGTCCAGGATAGCCTTGATTTTAACCTTTTGGATTGATACTTCCATACAAGTAGTATCTTTCCCAAAGGGAGGCAAGTCATCTAGAACGTCCTGAGAAGCTTCCAATTCTTTCTCCCATTTGGCCAACATGCATTGTAAGGCAGGAATTTCCTTATACTCAGTCTGCAAGGGGAGAGATACAGTCACATTCTGAAAGAGAGCCTCTGATAGTTCAGCAGCCTCTACAGAGGAATCTACCAATACAGGGGGACAATGGGCTTGTGCTAAGTAAGGACAAGCCACTATGGCCTTAGCTTTGCTCAAAGTTAGGCAAGTTGTAGTTTTCTCTGAACACAGCTTGTAAGGGACAGAAACTGTCTCCGGGACTTCCAGCACAGAGTAACCATAACCATCAAACTTGTGGCAGTCAGAATCTTTGGGTTCAGAATCACTGGAAAGATTGTGGAACAGGTGAAGGATAGTTGAGCCAGCTGAGGAGGGAGCTTCCTCATCAGAAGGAGGATCAGGAGGAGACAGGGAAAATTGGTCAGCAGAGAGTGTCTCTGCCTCTATGCTGACCTCTCTTTTACTTTCTGCTCCTTTGGGTCGCAACCCTCTACCCAAGGGTTGGTGCAGGTACATGAGTGGTGTCCTATTTGACCACATTATGACATCCTTGCTTTTTAGACTGCCCACTTGAGCCTAGAGTCATAAACCGCAGGGTGCAGGAGGTAGTTCCAGCATTGTTAGCATTACTTTTGTGCACCACAGTACCCCTATGGGTCAAGTTCATGTCTTGCAAGAGGATCTTGATACTATTCATTGAAGTAAAGGAAGTTTTTTGGGCCTTGAATTGCAGGCATAGGAGTTGGTTCACCTTTAAAGCATTTGAACGTGCTGTGTAAGCTTCTCTGGGAGTTAACTGACCACTGGTGATCAACTGTTGTCTTTCAATGTAGAAAAAATTGGCAAATTCAGCCAGGGTCTCCTTGGGCTTAAAGGCAATGTGAATATACGCATCCTTCTTGACTTCCAAGCTGAGATCTCCTCCAAATTTCTCAATTAAGAGGCGCTTCATGTCTTCCCAAGTGACAATTGAAGAGAGTTTGGGGACCACAACTTCTTGGCATGTGAGATGCAGACAGGTAAGAATATGCTCCTTCTTAAGTTCATTGGTGGCCCTACACATTGCAGTCTCATAAATTGTCAGGAAGGCATCAATGATAGAGGTTTTAGGGTCAAATATCTGTTTGAATGAAGGCTTATTTTTAGGGTCAATGGACAATGAGGTGGATTGGCTGTTGTCACCTGGGTTGAATACGTTAATGTGGGGATTGCCCTCAAACTCAGATTCAGCAGCAGGTTGTCTAGCCCAGAGAAGTCAAAGGCTCTCCTCTAGGGTATCCAGAGTAGAGCTGTTTTGCCCACTGATATCTCTAGTGGTAGCAGTGGCAGCTCCAAATTCATCAATCTTAATCTATTGCACCAATAGGGTGCTGGCAATCCCACTGAGGCAAGTGGTCAGGGAAGTGGTTTGAGCAACCAAAGGGATAACATGTCCATTCATTGTCTTGGTCAAGCAAGAGAGGTTTTGTATCTCTCTTTCCAATGTGTCCTGCCCATCAGTAACATCATTTGTTACTTGCACTAGCTGATCCAGGGCAAGAGCGCAGTTGACCTGGGGTTGGCCTTCCAAGCCAGGGCAACAACTATGATTTCCATGAGCGGGAATACTAGTGACTTCAGCTTCCACTTCACCTTCAGACTCAGAGGACAAATCATCAGGATTAGAGAGGTATTGTCTCAAATTCTTGATTTCTCCTTGCAAGGTAGCTACTTGGTTGGTGAGCAAGGTAATTCAAGGGTCAGACATAGGTTCTACTAGAGGAGGGTTCTGAACAGAAGATTGACGTCAAGTAGTAGCTTTGAGCTCAGCTATGGCTTCCTATACCTGGGCTTCAAAGTCAGACGGGACCTCAACAGGAGGAGTGGGAGGTGTAACCTTGATGGACGCTACTCTATAATCCACATAATTTTGTACTTAATACAGAGTGTCACCTAATGCAGCCTTATTCAGTATGTATCAGTGTTGCAGGTAGCGGCTCCAGGTATCAACATGAGTCCCAACAGCTCAAGCTGATAATTAATATGCTCCCAAAATTGGTTGAGTTTGGTAACCAGAGTCTCAAAATCCTGATGATGCTTTAGAAGAGCGGCCTCGATTTGACCACGTCATATTGCTTGGCTCATCCAATTTACACAGTCAATCCTTGATATACCCAGAAAGCAAGGAGTGAAAGTAATTTAGTGATGATGTTAGGTATTTCTGGGAGGCCAGTAAGTCACGCTGGTTATCCAAAATACACACAAAGAAGCTATGGGACCATTCTTGATATGTCATATTTTGAGCATGGTTGTTTGAGACAGCGGTGGCTACCGCATTTAGAAGCTGGTTCTGGGATCCTAATGCAAGTTGATGGTGAACCAGGGCGGGTTGAATAAACTGGTTGGCTAACACGCCAATAGTATCCATAGACTCCATTAATGCGGGAGGGAGACCAAAGTCCAAGAGGAATGAGTACAGGTCTTCAGAAGCGTACCTTGGAAAGAGACCAGGGATAGTGTGCATTGCCACAGTGCCTGAGTGAAGGAGAGAGCAGGCAGCAGCACAAGCTTGCTTGTAGTTGAGAGAGAAAGCTGGAAGGGGGCCCATGCACACCCAGGTGACAGCATCAGTACCATGGAAGTTGAGGTAGCATTGGTGATGTCTTCTTCTAGAGGAGGACTAGAAACTTTAGGTTGTTTGAGTACTTCAGAAAAAAGGGAGAAGGACCAGAGAATGTGCGTGGGAACAGGGTAATCAAGGGGCTCGCAGCCCTTGTAGTGAGCACCATTTTTTTTGTATTTGGCTTCTGGGAACAACATTCAGGAGGAAACGGCAGGAAATCTTTATAAAAAAATATTTGAGGTTCAAAGCTAGCCTTGGGTTAGCCTTCAGGGCAAAATTAAGGGCACATACATTAATTTCCTGGAATACAAGATGTGAAAGTCCTCTTGGCAAAAGGAAAGGTGTTGTGTTCTGAGGCGCGGCACAGACACACAGCAGGAAATCCTAACCTTAGGATTGAATTTGTACTAAGTCTTGGTTAGATGACAGGGAAGGCAATAGCGTTTACCTTGCGGCCCTGGATGAATAATCTCTACTAGGTGTGGCTAGAGAGAGGCGCGGAAGTACAGAAGACACAAAGATAAAAATGTGAATAGAACTTAATTTTTATTGGTGAATGTGAAATGGAATATATAGTGGTTAGGAATACCACAAAACACTACCAGGACGGTAGGATCACTTGTCACAAGCATGAGTGGGGCAAGTGAGTTGTGCAGAGTCAGGAAACTGAACAATCATATTTCCTGAAGCGGAAGCCAGTTCATTTTGAGAGTCAAAAGCAAAAGCGAGAGATTTATCTTCAAAATGGCCCAACAAAAGGCAAAATTGAAACATAGTGAATGCTGTTATTCACAACATTGCCCCCCTCTAGATTGGCCTTTGGGAGGATGATACTTGCAGAGGAACTTGGCGTGTACACGGGCAAAAGGGCAACCACTGGAAAGAAGCTTGACAGTGTACTCAGACCCTCGTTTGAAAGTCACCTCTAAAGGACTGATCCACAGGGAGTCTAGTTTGTGCCCGCGCCCACCCACACAGTGTTGATAGTATAGGACATGGTCATCAACAGCAAACTCAGGCAAGGGGGAGCGCCTGGCGTTGTCAGGAGAGAGCTCAAGCATCTTAGTCTTATATGCAGAAGTGTAGGTAGTGGCCTGTATATCAATGATGCAATTGACTAAGTCTTTGATGTGGTTGTCAGGGTTCATGGCCTTATCAGAGGAGAGTAGGGGAACCCCCAAGATTGACATAGTGGTGGCTTCACTCCCATACAACATGGAAAAGGGGGAGTACCCTATGACCCAATGTCTGCTCAGACAATAGGCAAAGAGGGCAGCATGTAAGTATAGATCCCAATTGGCAGCGTCAGAGTAGGTGAGTTTTCTCATGATAGAAACCAGTGTCAAGTTGGCACGCTCAACTGCCCCATTAGTAGAAGGATTATAGGGGGCAGATAAAGACTGGTGAGTTCCTAGAGCTTCAACAACAGAGGTTACAAGTTTGGCATTGAAGTTGGTTCCGTTGTCTGATAACAGCACTTGAGGACAGCCATGGCAGTAGAAAACATCCTGCAGCAGGAAGGCGGTGGTAGTCTTAGCAGTGATGTCTTTAGTAGGGTGAGCTTCTACCCACTTGCTTAAGTGGTCAATGGCAATCAGGATAAAGCGGCATCCAGAGCACAAGCGGGGGGAGAGGGCCTACAGCATCAATGCTAACCATATGAAAGGCGTGTTGAGGGAGAACCAATTTGAACTCATGAGAAGCAGCTCAGGGTCTCTGAAGTTGGCAGTCATGGCAACTAGCTATGACATCTTCAATCAACAGGCAAAGATTCTCCCAGAAGTAATTCTTCTGAAGCCAGTCAAAGGTCTTATCAATGCCTCCATGGCCAGTTTTATTATGAGCTTGCAACACTAAGGAGAGGCAAAGACTGGGGCGCACATATGGCAGGTATTGACCCCACACCTTCTTGAAGAGTTAGTTGTTGAGTATGAGGGTGTCTTCAGACAATTTGGACAGGGCAAGTCAAACCTCTTCTGTCTCACTTTCCAGGAAGAAGGGTAGCCAATTAGCTTTTACAGTTGGTCTGCCTCAGCAGGATGTAGGGCAAGGATGGGCATTTGGGATAACCCATCAGCGTTCTGATGTTAAATCCCGGGGCAATGAAGCACAGTGAAATCATAACCTTGCAGGCAGAGAGCCCATCTGGCTAAGCGTCCTTCATGCTCCTTGAGTTGTTGTAACCATTTGAGCAAAGCATGGTCAGTGACAATAGTAAAATGGGTACCATACACATAGTGGCGGAATTGTTTGACTGCATGCAGCACAGCAAGGCACTCCTTCTCTATAACGGTATAATTCTTTTTTCTGCTTATTCAGCACAAGGGAAGATAGGCTACAGGATGGTCCACACCTTCATTGTCAAGCTGAACCAAGATAGCCCCAATAGCAAGGTCACTAGCTTTGGTGTACAAGATGAATTTCTTATTGTAATTGGGGTACACTAAAATGGGTGCTCTTTGAGTTTCTGCTTTAGAGTCTCAAAGGCTTGCTGTTGGCTGGCAGTCCATTTGAAAGGGACATTACGCAATAGCTGGACCAGGGGTTTGCTAGTATCAGCAAAAATCAGAAATGAATTGTCTATAGTAACCCATCATGCCCTGAAAGACTTGTACTTCTTGAAGGTTGGTAGGCAGAAGCATTTTGTCAATGGCTTCAACCTTCTTGGTCATTGGACAAATTCCCATTTGGGTTACTTTATGGCCCAGGAATTCAAGGCGCTCTTTGAAGAAAGAACACTTAGAGGGCTTTAAATTGAGGCCAGCTTATTGGATCTTTATGAACACCTCTTTAAGATGGGCTAGGTGATCTTTGAAAGTTGCGCTGAAGACTGTTATATCATCTAGGTAGACTAAGACACACAACAGCTTCAAATCAGGCAGGATGGAATCCATGGCCCTCTGGAAAGTTGCCGGGGCATTACAGAGCCCTTGCGGCATGCAAGTAGGTTCAAACAATCCTTCTGATGTGATGAGCACAGCCTTCTGATAGTCTTTGGGAGAGAGGTCAACTTGCCAGTAGCCAGACGTCAAATCCATGGCAGAGAAGAACTTAGAACCTCCAAGGCGTTAAAGAGTGTCATCAATGCGCAGTAAGGGATAGGAATCTTTCTTGGTTAGAGAATTCAACCTTCAATAGTCCATCACAATCTGGTGCCCTCCATCCTTTTTCTTTAAGATGAGCAGAGGGGAAGCCCAGGGACTTTGAGAGGGAGCTAGCAGTCCAGCATCCAGTAGTTGTTTGAGCTCCTTAGAAACCTGCACATCTTCCACTCAGCTGCGGCGGTATGGCTTAGCACAAAAGGGGGGAGCATCTCCTGTGTCAATCTAATGAATCACACCTTTGGCTAGCACATAATTAGTACTATCTTTATCAAAGATGTCTGAGAACTGGTCTAGTAAATCAAGCACCTCTTTCTGTTGAACCAGGGACAACTGAGGGAAGTCTTGAGCAGTGAACAGAGATAGGACTTGAGGCTCATCTTTGGGTAGGTTAAAGTCTTGAAACGTTCCAAAAGAGTGAAGAGACAAGACGTCAGGAGCATTTAACAACTTTCTGTAACCAACAACCTGTCCTCTGGATACTGTCATAGGAAGCGCAGTAAGGTTGGCAACTAGTAATTGAACGGGATCCTTGTGGGAAACGTCCAGAATTCCAGGACAAGGGTAAGGCTTGTTACGCCCCAACAAAGGAGGGGAGTACAGCTCTAAGAAGGTCTGTTCAGGCAGTTCATATGATATCTGGGAGTCTATGATAGCCTGAGAGCCTGGGGGGATGGTGATAGCAGATGTGGCCATGAGAGGGATTCCCTCAGTTGCAGGACAAGCCATGGGAGGACATTTCATGTTGGTGGAATGGGCTTGGTATTTTAGAGTGAGAACTCCAGTGGGGTACTCTAGAGTACATTCTTCAAAAGTTTACCAGATACTTTGATTGGCTCCTCAAAGATCAGAGGGACTTTGTACCCTAGGATAGAAAGATAACCATCCTTTAGGTTGATGATCCCATTATATTCCCAAAGGAACTGGGTACCAACTAAAAGGTCATAGCTCTCATTTTCTAGAACAACAGCCGGCATAGCTAACAGGAGTTTACCAAATTGCATTGGTAATGCAGAGTACGCACCAATGGCGCAAGTCATGGAGAGACCAGTGGTGCCATAGAATTGATGGTAGTTGAGATCAGGGGCCATCTTAAGTTTCTTCATCAGTTTAGAAGAAACAACATTGACAGAAGAACTGGTGTCCAAGACGGCTTTGATCTTGACCTTTTGGATAGATATCTCTACTTGGGTGGGGGTGCATCCAAAGGGTGGCAGAACAGCCAAGATATCCTGTGCCTCAGCTAGTTCCTTGTCCCATTTCTCAATCATGCATTGTAGTCCCGGAAACTCTTATATACAGTTTGGAGAGGGAGTGAGAAAGATACATTCTTGAAAATGGCGTCTGTAACTTCAGCGGCTTCTTCTGATGATTCCATTAATACAGAGGACTGTTTTGCCTTAGTAAGATAGGGGCTGAGACAACCGCTTTGGCCTCAGACAAGGGCTTGGAGGTAGCTTTAGTCTTCCTAGAATGTAGCTTGTAGGGAACTGCAATAGTCTCAGGGTTTGGCAAGAACAGAATACCCGTATGCATCACAGTCTTCAACATCAGATTCATCCACATCAGAATTGTCAGAAATGTATGGAACAGGAGGAGGATAGGAGGAGCTTCATCATCAACAGGCTCAGAGTCAGTAGCAGGCGGGGGTGTAGAGGAGACTGGGAAGAATTGGCAACCAAGAGCGTCTCTGCCTCTAGGTTGACTGTTCTTTTCCTGACTGATCTTTTGGATCAGCTCCTTCAACCAGTGGATTGGTGCAGACGCAAGAGTGGTGGCCTATCTGACCGCAGTTGTAGCAACCTTGATGTTGAGGAGGATTTTGGGAGTTCATAGTGAGGATACAAGGGCTACAAGAAGAGGAACCAGAGTTGGAAGCGGCACAACTTTCCCAAACAACTGCCCCAGAATGGGTGATATTCATATCTTGGAGCAGTGTCTTTATACTTTTCATGGAGGACAGCATAGCCTTATGGGCCTTGAAATGGAGGCATAGGAGTTGATTCACGTTGAGGCCTGGGTGCAGGCCATATATGCTTCATGCGCTGTCAATTGTCTGCTTGTTATTAACTGTTGTCCCTCCATGTAAAGTCTGTCAGCAAACTCAGCTAATGTTCCCTTGGGCTTGAAGGATATGTGCATGAAAGCATCCTTTTTCACTTCCAGGCTAAGATCACCACTGAACTCGTAAATCAGGAGCTCTTTCATGTCCTCCCAGGTCTCAATGGAGGGCAGCTCTGGTACAACTACCTCTTGACAGGTCAGGTGTAGGCAAGTCAGAATATGTTCTTTCTTAACTTCATCTGATGCTTGTCTCATAGTGGTCTTGTAAATAGTTAAGAACACTGCAATAGTCAAGGTTTTGGAATCAAAGACTTGCTTTAAGGTAGGTTTGAATTGTGCCTTGGGAGTTGGACCATCATTATTGTAATGAGTACATTTATGCGCGGGGAAAATTCTGCTCTGATTCAGAGGGGGGTTATCTAGCCCACAGTTGTCAAACACTTTCTTCAAGGGTTGTCAAAGTCTTGGTGGTTCTGGCACCTGTAGTGTTGGCTAGAGCGGTCTGTTGTTCAGTAACATCTAGGCGTTGTCCTTGGATAGTGACAACCGTGGAGAGCTCAGCCAGTTGCAAAGTAAGGGATGGCCCCACTGATAGAAAAGGGGCAAATATGTTGTTTACCAAATCAATCAACTCACTCATCTCCTGTACATCCCTGTCCAACTCAGTCTGGTCTTTTTTCAAATGATCCACCTCATTAGCTAGGGCAATCAACTCTCTGGCACAGTGGATTTGAGTTGCCCCTGCCAAACCAGGACAACAGCCATCTTCCTTGTTAACCCTGAGTGGACTAGCAGCAGCCATCACTACCTCACGTAAAGCAGCAACTTCTTGCTGTAGTTCAGCAACCTGAGCAGTCAGCGCAAGAACCTGGGGATCAGGTTGAGGCATTTCAGTAGGACGTCCTTGGCTACAAGTGGAAGCACATAATTCCTGGATGGCTTCCAAGATTTTCTGCTCTCTGTCAACCAGATCATCAGCAGGAGGAGAAGGCAGAACATCAGGTTTGGGAGTGGACAGCTCATTCACCTGACTCTAAAGTTTGGCAATAGCTGTGGCAGTGGTAGCTCTCTCTTGATCAAATTCCGCACTGAGCTCATTTAGACCTTGGGCTGCAAGGTCAGCTACCTTTTGCAATTGCTCAAAGAAATAGATACTGAATGAATTGAGCTGTTGCACTAGGCGCTCAAAATTGGAGAGATAAGTGTTTAGGGTGGAGTCTACTTGAGTGCGTCAGGGTTGTTATAACTGGTGAAACTCATGTAGTTGCTCCCTAACCTACTCAGGGATGAACTGGCGTATTTGCTCAATGGAATTGACTAAACGTGTTTAAGAGGCAATCAAATCACGATGATTGTCAAATATCAGGGAGAACAGGGAATGAATCCATTGTTGGTAGGCGACAAACTGGTCCCAATGATGGGTAACAGCTGCTTGTAGAGACAAGATTTCTTGAATGTGGAGTCCCAACACCATCTGGTGATGGGCCAAGGCAGGCTGTACGTAGGATGACAGCAGATGATCAGCGGAGCCAGCCGCTGGGAGGAGGTGTTGTGAAAACTGAGGGGCCATAATTAACTCATAGTATTTGGCACGGCTAAACTGTAGCTGAAGGTGAGGGATGGCCCTGTCCCAAGCTATCCTAAGGACTACTGCCATGACTTGCTCCAAGTCAGGGGTACCCATAGGGTAAGCAACTAGGCGGAGACCATTCCCAAGGTTCAGTACAGTAGGGACAATAGGCAGGTCGGCAATGTCTTCCTCATTAGGAGGGCTGGTAATTTCAGGCGAGGTCAACTCCCAAATAGGCAGAGGTAAGGGACCTGCAAACGTAAATGCAAAAGGGATAACTGAGGGGCTTACAGCCCCTGTAGTGAGCACCATTTTTGTTGTGTTCTGAGGCGCAGCACAGACACACAACGGGGAATCCTAACCTTGGGATTGGATTCATACTAAGTCTTGGTTAGATGACAGGGAAGGCCTTAGCGTTTACCTTGCGGCCCTGGATGAATAATCTCTACTAGGTGTGGCTAGAGAGAGGCGCAGAAGTACAGAAGACACAAATACAAAAATGTGAATAGAACTTAATTTTTATTGATGAATGTGAAATGGAATATATAGTGGTTAGAAATACCACAAAACACTACCAGGACAGTAGGATCACTTGCCGCAAGCATGAGTGGGGTGAGTGAGTTGCGCAGAGTCAGGAAACCAAACAATCATATTTCCTGAAGCGGAAGCCAGTTTATTTTGAGAGTCAAAAGCAAAAGTGAGAGATTTGTCTTTGAAATGGCCCAACAAAGGCGAAATTGAAACATGATGAATGCTGTTATTCACAACAAAAGGAGAAAGCTTTAAGAATACAAAAGCCAATGCAAATGTGGATATACTTGTCTTTATTAGGAGAAATGATTCTACTTAAATAGTAGACAAGGGTCAATGATCACTCATTAGATAGACAGAGTGGCAGATGGGGCCATGTTGGGATGAGGTCATACCAGGATCAGTCAAGGGCAGGTATGGTGATCCAGAATGGGTGGATATTGAACCAGACCCATTTACAAAAAACAAGTAATTCCCAAAATTGAAAGCAAAACCAACCAAATCTTTGCACATATTATTATTCAAAGACCATATTAAAATAGCATTAAAGGCGCAATTTCTGACAATCCTCTTCAAAAGGGGACAGTTAATAGGCATTGCAGGTACTGTGAATCCAATAGGAAGGGGGAGGTGCAGCACAAACGTGCTGTTACCCTTATCCTTCAGGACCTTGGAGGGACCCAGTCTCTTTGGGGAAAGCTTCCTTGAGGGAACCTTCATTCAGATATTGGTGGTGTCTAGCATCACAAGCAAGCCCACTAAATAGTGGGGGAGCAGGCTGTTTATTCTTGTTTGCTGCTTTCTTGTAGGCCTCAATGGGCTTGGTTAGAGTGTTGTGTTACTTTGAAGTGGATGGAATTAAGATGGGCTGCCATGTCTGTAGCAGCAGGTACACTTGCCTGGAGAGAGGGGCCTATCACAAAAGCTGGGAAAAACCCTAGAGTATCCTAGAATGGGGATTCCCCTGTGGAAGCATGTACAGTATTGTTGTAAGCAAACTAAGCTATTGGGAGATTTTTGGACCAGGAGTTCATGGTAGCATTATTGTAGCAGCATAGGTGCTGCTCCATGGTTTGGTTGACTCTCTCTGTTTGCCCATCTGACTGGGGGTGAAAGGAGGTGGATCTGCATGGCTTAATGTCCAGGATTCCCAGTACCAACTCTCAGAACATGGATGTAAACTGGAGGCCACAGCCACTGATGATCTCCTGAGGTAGGCCAAAGTTAGCAAAGAATGTTTCACAAACAGGTTTGCCATCCCCACCAAGTCTAATGTAGTTAGGCACAGGATGAAGATCAATTATTTAGTGAACTGGTCAACTACCACCATGATGGATTCAAACCCTCCCAACAAGGGGAGAGCCACCACAAAGTCAACTGAGATGGACAACCATGGGCCTTGAGACTGCTGTAGGGGGTGGAGAAGACCATTGTTTACCTGAACAATCCGGTTTGGAGCAAGCACAGGTAACACACTTCTTAATTCGGGGGCCTAATGCTTTGGTTATCCCAACCCAGATGTATGTACACTTGATGAGTTTGAGCAGCTTTTTTGTGCCGGGGTGACCAAACAGGGGTGGATCATGATGTTCTGTCATGACATGCAGCTGCAAATCCTTTGGAACCCATACTTTGTTGTTTTGGTAAATTATCCTATCCTGAGAGTATAGGGAGCATTAGATGCAGAATCAGGGGACAGCTTTGCGCAGATGGCTTGACCATCCAGAGAGGAGGGCTAAGCCATCAGAACTTTGTATAAGAGCGTTCTGGGAAGAGCAAGTAGCTGAGCTGCCTCAGATGAGGGAGCAGGACTAATGGCCAGGATCTGGGAAGGGGCAACTGGAGCCGCAGCTGGGGTTTGCAGGAGAGAAGGGCCGGGCTCTAGGAGAATTACAGACTCTGAGATGATAGTGACCTGGGGATCTTTATTGCCTCTCACTAGGTACATTGTGGGGTTACAACTCAGTAGTTCAGGGAGGATGTTGAGCTCCCCCTTCACAAACTTGTACTTGAACTTGTAACCCAAGAGGGTCTGCATGACGCGCGTCTGGTGAGGGAGTAGCTTCTGGGGCTTGCAGAAGTAGCAGAGAGCTTTGTGGTCTGTACAAACCACAAAATTGTGTTAAGCGCCCTGCAAGTGGTGTCTCCAATGAGTGGTGGTGTCCACAACAGCCTGTAGCTCCTTGTTAAACACCACTAAGGAACACTCATTGGGGGAAAACTTCCTGGAGAAGCAAGCAACCAGGAGCTCCTGGAAATTGTGCTCTTGAAGGAGGACTGCCCCAGCAGCCACATTAGAGGCGTCACAAGCTACAATGAACTGTTTGCTTTTGTTGGCATGACACAGGACTAGGATGGAGACAAAGACCCACTTGATGGCCTCAAAAGCCTCCAGACATGCTGGAGTCCACACAAAGGAAGTGTTCTTGGCAGCCAGGGAGTGCAGAGGGGCAGCAAGCTTGGAGATGGAAGGGGAGAACTTTTTGAGGAAGATCATTGTACCCAGAAAGCAGCGCAACCCCTTATGATTCTGTGGGGTAGCTCACTCCTGAAGACCCTTAGCCTTTTCAGGGGAGACTGCATGGCCGTCCTTCAAGAGCAAGTTGCCCAGAAAGGTAACCTCCAACTTGAAGAACTTACACTTGCTGGGCTTGACGAATAGCTGGGCCTTGTGGATGGCCACCAAAACAACCATCAGGTCTTTTGCATGCTGCTCAGGAGTGAGAGAGTGAATCAGGATGTCATCAATGTACGCCATAGCACAGGAGAAGCAAAAATCTCCCAAGGCATCCTCAATGACTTGTTGGAAGATCACAGGAGTGTTCTTCAAGCCAAAAGGCATGATCTTGAATTAGAAGCAGCCACACCAAGTTTTAATAGCTGTAAGTCACTTATCTTCCTCCACCACACAAACCTGGCTAAATGATTAAAAAGATCCAGTTTTTAATGACAAGAGAGTTGGCAATGGAATGTGCAATTAAGGCCTCAAAGGGGAGGGGGTAGCAGTCCAGGACAGTGATATTGTTAAGGAGGGTATAATCAATGCAAAGCCAACAGAATTCATCTTAATTCTTAGCAAAAATACCCGAGAGCTAACCAAGGAGGTCTTTTTGACTATCTGCCTTTTTGCCAACATGTTGTCCAACCACACACCCAGCCCCTTGTCCTCCAATTCATTAAGGGGGTACATTGGGGCGTCAATTTTCACGAGGTCAAATGTTGTTTTAAAGGTCAGGTCATGAAAAGAGTGTGAGAGGAGAGAACAGGAAAGGGTAGCGTCAAAGGCGTCCTTAAAGGGGGCCAAGATAGCTGGCAGAGAAAAAGGCTTGGGAGGAGAAACTGGGGTTGGCGCCAGAGACAAACATGACTCAGAAGGTTCCCAACCCAAGGGAAGGAGGGGAAAGAAGCACAGAGATCTGTCCAGAAAGAAGTGAATTTTGTTGGTGAGGCAGTCAATTTGCACCAAGTAATGCAACCATCACCCCACACCCACAATTACTGGGTACAGGAGATCCTCAACATCAGAGAACTTACTTGCAAACAAATGTGAGCCTGTACAGTAACTAAGGGGGTTAGTGAAGGGGTAGCTAAAAATAGGTACCTTGCTGGCAGCCACAAGACTCTGTGGAGGAAGCATAGACAAACCTAAAGACTGAGCCAGGGCCAGGTCCATAAAGTTGCCTGCTACACCTGTATCCACCAAAACCATAGCCTTGGCCCGGCGGGATCTGGTATAAAAGGTTGCAGATAAAAAGAAATACAAAAGATCTTCTTTATTCTGCAGGGTCATAATGGATGCAGCAGAGTTGCAGGAAGAAACCTCAGGGACAGTAGCTTAAGTTGCAAAGACAAGAAGGGATCCTGTGGAGGTGGGCCAGTTGGGGGCCTGGCGGGGACAACACATCACATCAATGGCAGGAGTCTTGGGAGGTTTGACTGGAGGGGTTTAGCCTGGGTGACCTTGGAGACCAAAAGGTGGGCCAGCACGCCTGAACTAGGCTGTTAGGCTGGCTTAGCTCACAGCTTGCGGGCCAACGCAAAAGCCTTCTCAAGGGAGATGGGAGCCGGGTCCCAAACACTCTTGTTGACTGAAGCAGCGTCCAAGGAGCTGTGGAACATGGCCACCACCATCTAGGTAGGGAGGTCCAGGGAAGCAGCTTTTACTGGAAAGCACTTGACATGGGAGGCAAGGTCATGAGCAAGATCCTTAGAACGGAGAGTCTCAAATATGACAGAGGCCTTGGAACCTGGAGCAGTCACCCCTTAAGAGACCAGAGTGAGGAGAGAAGAAGTGTCTCCAAGCTCCGGGCTTTGGTAGAAGAGAGTGTGCACCCAAAGGCGGGTGTGATGCTCACAGTAGATGGGGGATGAGAATAAAGGAACCTCATGTAAACTTCTTCCAGAGAAGCTAAAGAGAACTACTAGTACTGGGCTATAGTGACAGGGAACAGTACAGCACACTTTGATCAGGCCTAGGGTACTAACTCTAGACTGTTAGTACAGCAGGGAGATCTTACTGTTACCTGTAGTAGCAAAGGCAACAGGAAAGCATAGTCTGATAGAGTCTGGTATAAAGCTTGAGTCTTATTGGAAATTAAGATCAAGCTAAAAGTGCAGAAGTAGTATGGGTAAAGATATCTTTATTGTTTAAGAAAGAGAGTCATTATATACTTGTAGTATTTCTGCACATTGACAATTGTGCAGGAATGGGGAAGGGAACTAGGAAGAGACAGGACTACTTTTCATCTAGTATTTATCAAGATCATCCCATTTACTGATAGACCATGTACCCATGCTTCACCTCATGAGCAAGTGAGGGTATGATGCACAGTCATCACAGTGGGCATCTCTGTCAAGAGCATCCAAGAGAGCCACTGATCTCTGGGCGTCAGAGATGAGAGTGTCCAAGGACGCTGAGTCTGCAGAAAGGCAAAGCTGCAACTCCCCAAGGGAATCCTGAGCCTTATCACAAACAGCTACAGAGGGGGGGTGCAGGGTGACACCAGGGTGAAATTCACCGCTAATGCAGCCAAAGAAGCTGTGGAGGGGGAAGCAGACTAATCAGTGAGGCACAACTTGAAGGAAGACAGAAGTGACAATGCAGCCCACACTGAGAGGAATCCAGCAAGGAGTGATCCCAAGCTGGTGCAGATGAGGGCAAGAAGTAGGTTCCACACCCAGTAGCAAAAGGCTTCAAAGGAAGAAAAAATAAGCTTGTCAATTATTTGAGAGAGGGGGGCTAAACTATTTAAGTTCAGCTCCCATCCTGGCAATATGAACCACCAGGATGTTGCCCAGTGGAGTAATGGGATGGCTGTTTAGAGAGGGGACCAAAGAGAGGACACAGGGGACAGCTGATGAAATTATGCATTCAACCCCATCAACACTAACCTGGTGAGCAACTAGGGTGTGCAAGTGGAAGCAGGAGGCAACTTTAAGGGTGCTTGGGGGGTACTGAGTTGTTCCCATCCAAGCTGGGGA
This sequence comes from Entomophthora muscae, assembly GCA_014839935.2. Classification (NCBI taxonomy): domain Eukaryota; kingdom Fungi; phylum Entomophthoromycota; class Entomophthoromycetes; order Entomophthorales; family Entomophthoraceae; genus Entomophthora; species Entomophthora muscae. The sequence continues at coordinate 58,206 of QTSX02007254.1, forward strand.
GGGTAGACACCGGCACCTCCTCCAATGAAGGGGCAGGCACAGTGTAGTCAACAGCATGGAAGTCCAAGTCATTGTAAGTTAAACTCTTGACAATTGTCTCCCCTGAAATGAGAAGTTCACCAGGAAGATGCAGGAGACTAGAGGGACTTTCCCCTGCAAGACAAGCAGAAGAAGAATAAAAGACCAAAAATCAGGGGAAGTTGTCCAAAGAAGCAACAAAAAAGGATCCAGAGAAAACACCACAAATTTCAGAACAGGGAGAATCATAATTGCAAAATTCACAAGATTTATAAACTGGGAGTGCAGCTTTTAAGTCTCAAAGAAATATAATTTTGGTTGGGTGAGGTAGTCACAAGAAGAAAAAACCAGGCACAATAGCAGGGGACACTTGGGGCCTTGGCAACAGTCTCAGATGACTTGGGTGGGTGTAGGAGCAAAAGCAAATTCAAAATTGATAAAATCAAAAAAATTAAATTATAATAAGATTTATAAGATCTTTTGAATTGAAATATAAGTTTGAACTGTATTTCCAAAAGCAAAAGCAAATAACACAACAATTAAGTGTTAACTTTAAACTTAGGGATTCCAAAGAGGCCGCAGGGTTCAAGAAGGCCGTAAAAAGGTAAGCTTTGAAAAGGCAAACACTAACACTTTTGCTTTAAAAAAAGGGACTCCAAACAGAGTCAAAAATAAAAAGCTAGGTTTTTAAAAAACTGTTTCCAGGACTTAGTTAAGTTCAAGAATTGACAAGCCGGGGACTCAAAGTCCCCTTGCTTTGTTAAAAGGAAGTGAGTTACTAAGGAATAAATCACATGTCCACTTGAATTGCATCCAATTGGTTGAAAGAGAAATTTGCTAGCCAAGGCCAGGGGTGCTGGAGAGTTCCAAGATAATTTCCGCTGTTCCACCTGATTAGCTGGAACTCATCCAGACATTTCAGATTCATTTGACTTCCTGGACTTTGATGTGACGTTCTTTAATTGGCCATTTCTGATTGTTTTTAAAAGTGGGCAACACCATGCCAACAAATAATCCAAATTGATCAGTGTTTCTTCCCAGGGAGGAGCAACTTGATCCAGGGAATCCATGGGATAGGACAGGACAAATCTCTCATCCACAGTGTGTGTCAAATTCCCTAAGGAATTAAGCGGTTTGGCTGTTATTTTTTGTCTTTCTTAGTGCAACAGGGGGAAATGGTTTGATCCAAGGCCAAAGGTGGCAGTTAATTTACAGGGGTATTTTCCTCAGAATATTATGTCTGGTGGTGTCCAGGGGTTGGTTCAGTTTCTCTAATAAATTTAGGCTTTCTTTTTTCTTCTTTGATATCTTAGGACTAGCAGCACATGTTGGAATAGGCTCTGAAATCTTGTTTGTTTTGGCTCTTTGCAAGAATAAGGAGCAGACTGCTGACGTGTAGGGTCAGGCTGAACCATTTCTGTTTCAACATCATTTTTCAAGTCAATCAGTTGAGGCTCATATCTTCTAGGGTCAGGAAATACTTTGGCAGGAGTTTTCTGTCTTGAATCTATTACTCTGTGAAAATGGGGATCAGGGTAGGATTTGGAAGGGGTTGCTTTATGCTGGTTTTTCAAAGGTCCACTACCCAGGAAAAGCCATGTAAAACTAGCTTGATTTTGATCCAAACTAACAAAAACAGAGTGTGTGGATTTTCTGGTTTGAACATCTTATTTAGATTCTGTGCTAGGAGTGCAATTTGGTGTTTTTCATCATATTTTTCCCATTGATGCTTTGTATCAATTAATTACTCTCAAAAATGTGATATTTAAGGACAATAATTTTCCAAGATGGATCAGGCATCCATAGTCAGGTGACACTGCATGGGCCAAATATTTGACATATTACTTCTGAAAAGATGTCTCTGTTGAAACAGCAGGATCAACTTACCAGCAAGATTCCAACCAAGATTGTTGTGACCCGCAATTCAATTATCCAGTCACTCAAAGCCAGACTAGGAAGTCAACTCAAATTACCAAATCCAACAGCATGAACAAATAATGATCCCTTATGGTGAATACCTCATTTTGACGCTTGACTCATTACCAGTATCAGGCTACCCCCTTCACTATCCCGCTTTGTGATCAACACAATCATGTTCCTATTATCCATGATTTACAATAATTATATAATCATTATCTCTCAATAAAGAATATTATCAAATTTCTAAATATTTTTCCTTGTAACTCTGCTAAAACAGCACAGTTACAACATTGGTAGCACAGATAGGTTCTCCATCATACATTATCTTGCAAATTCCGCCTGTTGTTAGTACTTGCTGCATTCAACAAATCCTCAATATAATCATGTCTGGCCTCCCACTAGACTGGACGCCATACACACCAGGTACCAAAATACCAGAAGGATTTGTACTATACCAGAAAATACTTGTACTGGTCCCCGCCTTCAATGCCCTGTCAGCACAAGGTTTCTTCCAGGCACCTATCACTACGTCTTGAGCCACAGGAGAGGAAGAATCATGCCTGCCTATGTGGCCCAACAACTTCAAAGTGCTGCCTTGGAAACTTTTTTGGGCCAACAATGACAACACTGCAGCTTGGATTTAATCTGCTCAAAGTAAACTGGTGCAGATGGAATACCCACACCACTTCTGGATTGCAGAGATATCCATCTGACTCACAAATGATGTAGGCACTTGGTGCGATAAGTGGCACAAAGACCATACAGTGAAATATTGGTACACTATCAAACAAGACTTCTTGGCAAGTTTTGTGCTGAAGAATACATAACTCATGATTATACAACAAGTGAAGAATCTCACCCAGGCAGGCACCATAATGGAGCTCACACGCACTTATGAGGAACTCTGCCTATGTGCCCCTGCAGATATGGCATTCAATACTCCAGCCGCACACCTCATGTATTACAACGCCCTCAAGTCACACGTAATGAGACACGTCAACCTGGACCTAGTAACCAATCTTCAGAGCCTATATTGCAAAGCAGAGAAAGCAGAGTAAACGTCCAATGCCCTCTACAAAGCGCATACTAGAAAGAGAGAGACCCAAAGATTCTCACTTGATAGGCGCATCAATTGTCTGCCTCCTGGAAGCAACAACTCAAACCATAAACCTACAGGTTTAAATGGGCATAGAAATGGGAACAATGGGCAGGTAAACCATACCCATTTCTGTATCACTGCCACTCAAGACAATCACAACAAGGGAAAAGCCTGGGGAGAGCATTAAGCAAGCCAAGCTTTTCCCCATACAATTTCTGACTTGCCCAACAATGAGTACCAACCCAAGGACGTGGACCAATGTCCAATGATCCAAGTACCCTTGGAGGACCTGGTACTGTACACCATTGCCAGACATCTCAATAAACTGATGTCCTATCCTTTCCGTTTTTGCAGCTACACAGGCTCAGCACTCGTGGATTTGGGTGCGGATTGAACCCTAGTCAACAGCAGCTTTGTGGATAAATTCAAGCTGGCCACTAATCCTTTGCGGATTAAAAATGTGGTCTTGGCTGATGAACACCACATTGCTGTGACAAGGGAAACTTCCCCCTTCTCTGTCATGCTTGAGAACCTCCACTCCACCATCCAAGGTCCTGTCATTGACTTCCCAAGGTTTGACATTGTACTGGGGTTAGACTGGTTACAAAAGAACAACCCTCACGTAGACTGGGCAACCTCAGTCTTGACTATCAAGCTTGAAGGTGTCAACCACCGAATCTACCCTGACTCAGTGGACTAACTCCTACAGAACCACGTCTTTGTGCGCATCACAGAGACCCTGGACAAAAAGGAAAACCTGAAGGCAATTGACTGGGACTCCTGCCAGTACAAGATCATACACTTTAAAGATTACCAGGTTATTTCATGCCTCAGGATTGCAAAATTGTGGCCCGCCATCCAGAAATCTTCAAGGAAGCGCTACCTGGGCTGCCCCCTGAGAAACACATCCAACACTCCATCCAAATCAAAGGGGCTGTCCCCAAAGCACGTCCTATCTACAGGCTGACCCCAAACAAAGACAACGCCCTATGCGCCTATCTCAAGGAGGCGTTGGAGAAAGAACTTATCCACCCCTCAAAGTCTCATTTTGGGGCCGCTGTGTTCTTTGTGGCCAAGAAGGACAGTACCTTACGTCTGGTCACAGACTACAAAGCCCTAAACAAAGTTACCATCAAGAACCACTATCCACTATTACTGATTGACAATCTCTTTGACACCTTGGGAGGAGCTACAGCCTTCTCCAAGATCAATCTGACTGCAGGATAAAACCAGATTTGTATTAAGGAGGAAGACATCCCCAAAACAGCCTTCCACACTAAATACAGCTCATACAAATGTGTGGTGCTCAACTTTGGCATGACAAACGCCCTGTCCACCTTTTTGACCTTCATGAACAAGGTATTTGCGCCTCACATAGGCAAGCATGCCCTAGTCTACCTGGAAAACATCATTTTCTACAGTCCCTTGGTGGAACATCACCACAAAGACCTAGAGGAAGTCTTTCCTACCCTGGAACAATACAAACTGTTGGCCAAGCCCTCCAAGTGCCAGTTCTTCCGCAAGCAATTACCCTTCCTGGGACACATAGTTTATAAAAGATGGCATTAAGCCTGACAATCAGATAATCCAGGTCATATGCAAAATGCCACCTCCAAAAGATAAGTCAGAACTCCACATGTTCCTGGGAATGGTTGTCTACATACAGCAATACATCCCCAGCTGTGGTGTTTTGACTGCCCCCTTATCCGCCATAACAGGTGCCAAATCCAAGTTTGTGGTGAGCCCCCAACGTGACCTCTGTTTTAGACGCCTCAAGGAGAAGCTCACAACAGCTCCTATCCTGCAATACCCCAAACATGACAGGGAATATCAAATGGAAACCAAAGCCTCAGACACATCCATTGGGGAGTACTACAAATCAGAAATAATGATGGTGATTTCCTGCCTATAGCTTATGAATCCCAAAAGTTGACAGATGGCAAGTGTTGATACTCTATTGTTGTAACTGTGCTTTTTTAGCAGAGTTACAAGGGGAAAATATTTAGAAACTAGATAATAATCTTTTTTTGAGAGATAGTGGTTATATAGTCACTGTGAATCAAGGATAACAGGAACATGATTGTGTTGATCAAACGGTTGGATGGTGAAGGGGGTGGCTTGATCCTGGTAATGAGTCAAGCGCCAAAACAAGGTATCCACTGTAGGAAATCAGAATTTGTTCATGTTGTTGGATTTGGCAATTCAAGTTGACTTCTTAGTCTGGCTTTGAGTGACCAAGTAATCAGATTGCAGGTCACAAACCCGCTTGCTTGGAACCTTGCTGGCGGGTCAAGCCTGCTGTTTTGACACTATCCACGACAAGGAACTGTTGCTCATTGTACACTGCCTAGTCAAATGTCATTGCTATTTAGAACAACAGGAAGAGTTCACAGCATTGACTGACCACAAGTTGCTCATATACTTCAAAACCCAAGAAAATCTATCTTGCCGCCAAACCCGCTGGATGGAGCTCTTAGAGAGATTCAATATGCGCATACAGTACAAGCATGGTCCAGAACTTGCCATGGAAGATGCCCTGTCCCGTCTGTATGTCCAGGCTTCTAGGGAAGAGAATGGGCTCAACCCAGAATGGCCCCTCTTGGTACTACAAACAAAGGACAAAGTTTTCCCCTTGTACAACCAACATAAAAAAGGAAACAGTTATCAAAAACAAACACCTATTTTCTGACGTGTATGGAACCCTACACAGAAAAATGTCTGACAGTACTACCATCTCTTATATCACCACACACCAGCAAGTGGACACCATCATACAATATCACAGAGACCTCAGATACACCAAAAGCCACAACCTCTACAAATTCCTTAAACACAAAGCATGGCGGCCAACCTTATACTGTGATGTCCAGAAAGTCCTAGACCAATGCAAATTAAGTGAAAAAAATTTGCAAAAAGCAACACCTCACCTAAGTCTGTACTTCCTATTCTTTCACAACTACCCTTCAAAGTGTGGGCCCTAGATATTGTAGGACCCATTCCAGAAAAGCACAACAAAAATAAATATATCATCACTGCTATTGACTTTGCCACTTGCTGGCCAGTGGCGCAAGCAATGAAAAATCACACAGGCAATTACGTGTGACAGTTCATAGAAAAAAATCATCAGTAAATTTGGAAAGCAAGAACTCCTGATAACTGACAGAGGCAAGGAAGTGACCTCTGAAGATACCAACGTTTACCTCACCAAAAATGGGGGCCAGCACACAGTGAAAACACTCTACTACCCTCAGGTCAATGGACGTGTGGAGCAGCTGAACAGCAGCTTTGTGCAGGCCCTGGTCAAGCTCACCGCCCTGGAGACCTGCGGACTGTTATAAGCAGCTACCAACTGCATTGCTTGTATGTCGGACTCACATGAACAGATCCACCATGAAAAGCCCCTTTGAGTTAGTTTATGGAATCAATCCAATATCATTCAAGCACTATCAGAACCCAAACTGGAAATTCCCAGTGAAGTTCCACCCCAATCAGACCCTCAAGTCATACAGGCCAACATAAATCAACTAGAAAAAGAAGAAAAAAGCCTAAATACTACCTTTGTCCCCATCCAAGACAGAAATGAGGTTGTTAATAAAGTCTGGGTAATGAATACCAATAAGAGTAAATTACAGCCAGAAAAAGTGGGCCCTGTCATCATACTAAATACTAATAAAAACAACACTTACCTTTTACAAGGGCTTGGAAAGCGCAAGCACGATAAAGTCCTCCATCACAACCGCCTAAGACCCTGCAAAGCAAGAAAAAACAACGCAAAACTGTCCTACCTGCCACCAAACAAAAGTTGGTGCAATATGGCGCCTGGGCTACAAACAACCTCCCTGACAACCTGCCCCCAGAGGAGGACAACCTTCAGTTGGGGTTGTTGAAACAGAAGGCTCAACCCGCCAGCAAGGTTACAAGTAAATGGGTTTGTGACCCATAATCCAATTATCCAGTCACTCAAAGCCAAAATAGGAAGCCAACTCAAATTTCCCAATACAACAACATGAACAAATGATGATCCCTTACAGTGGATACCTTTTTTTGGTGCTTGACTCATTACCAGGATCATGTGAGAGAGAGGGGATAAACTAACTAAGTTTGGCTCCCATTACAGGAGAAGAATCCACCAGGACACCATCCAGTACAAGACTGGGATAGCTGCTCAAAGTGGTGTCTACAAGGAGGACGCAGCAGATAGTTGGGCAAGTAGGAATTTAAGCTCATCAGAATATCCCCCAAGCAACCACAAAGCACTCTTGGGTGCAGACACTTGGGATACCCATACCTTCCTCTTAGACCTGAGCAACTGGGACCTCAGAGGGGAGAGGTGTTTGAGAAGCCAAGCTTGGTGATGTTGAGGGAACTGTTTTGAGAGAGGAAATCTCAAGGTCATCACAGGTAAGGCTTTGCATGAGATTCTCACTAGTGGCAAGAATATCCTGAGCTTGTCCAGGGAGGCCCTCAAACATATAAATGAATTGGCTAGGGTTGGTCCCTACATGGTGGAATGAGCAGGAACCACAACTCCAGAGGTCTGGAGAAGTGCTCCAAATCATTACCAAGGCAGGGGTCAGGGTAAAAGCTGCAAACTTGAGGAAAGAGGCCAGCATTTTTGAACTGGGGGAGAAGCACAGACAAAATAAATATTGAGTGGCTTTCTGGAGCAGAACAAAAAAGAAAAGGAAAAACCTGACAGCAAGGAACCTGTAGGATGAATGAAAAATCAAGAAGACAATAACTACAAGCTATACACTTTAACAAGGAGAAGGTGAGTCTGCTTAAAGTGTGAGAATTGGGGAGCAGGTTAGGAGGAAATAGAACCAAGCTCTCAACCACAATAAAATTGCGGTTTCAGCAACAACCAAAAAAGTTGTTACCAACAATTCCTGGGAGGCCAAAGGAGAGAAGGAATCAACTGAACACCAAAAGCAACAGGCAAAATCAGAATGCCAGTTTTACTAACAATTTTTGAACTTTATTAGAGTATAGAATGATGAAGCAAGGTCTTTTACAACTCTTACATTCATTTAAGGGATGGGATAGAATTAGGGTGGTAGATTGAATGTCACAAACCAATTGACCAATGATGTGAGCAGATACAAATGCATTTCTTGAGGCAGGAAGATCTTGCCAAATTTTGAATGGACATAGTCAAAAAGAAAAACTGAACCAACAACATCAGGAATATGCTTTGGATGCAATTATCACTGCTCCCAGACGCTCTTGCACATGATATTTAACCAGAGGTGTCTCTTGGGTGGGTTAGGTGGAAGCATTTTTAGAATAATTCCAAGGTATTAAGTTGATGGCTTTTCTTGGGCTTTTTAAGTATCCTTTTAGATACATATTCAAAAATAATTTTGTAGAAATTCCCAAGCATTTGGCAGGAATTGAAGTGGAGGCCTAAGGGGGAGACATAACTTTACATAAAGAGTATATAAAGTAAAGGAGACAGCAAAGTAAACAGTAAACAAAATCAAACTTAAATTAAGTAAATATAAAAACTAAAATACTAATTTTACAATTCAAACTAGTTTTTTGAAAGCAGGAGAGGTAAGTGGGTCTGATATTACTAAGTTTAACTCTAGGAGCTTAAAAAGCAATGCCGGGAACCAGAGAAAGGGTGAAAAGGTAAGGAATGGTAAAGTGAATTTTAAAAAAGCCAGGGAAAAAAGAGGGCCAAGAAAAAGCCCAAATGTCAAACTAATTTTTTTAAAAGTATAAACATTAATTGATATAATTAGCAAGCAGGGGACCTTAAGTCCCCTGTCTTGCTTTAGGGGGCAGGATTCAAATTTGCAAGGTCACTTGACCTAGGCAATGGGTCTGATTGGCCAGAAGAGAAATTTTGCCAAGGTAGATCCATTGAGTTGGAGGGTTTTACAATAATTTCCGGCTTCAACTCTGATTGGCTGGCATTAATGGAATGAATTAAGTCAGCATTAAATCCAATTGGATTGGAATTTGATGATTTAGCAGGAGTGTGACCTGATTGTTTGAACTTAATTAGTTTTAAATGTGGACAAGCCTAAGTCAAAAAATAGTCCAAATTAATCAGAGATCCCTTCCAAGCAAGAACTGAGTTCAGAGCAGCATTATTTACTACCTGGGAAGGGTATGCCAACACAAATATCTCATCAACTGTGTGGGTTAAATCCTCAAGGGAATTAAGGGGCTTGGTGGCTTCTGAGCAGAGTTTTTGATACGACACAGGAAGATTTTCCTATCCAAGGCTAAAGGGGGAAGTGACTTTACAGATCAGACTGCCCCCTTCACCATCCCACTGTTTAAGCAACACTATCATGTTCCTGTTATCCTGGGTTCACATTGACTATATAATCACTATCTCTCAATAAAGAATGTTATCTAATTTATAAATATTTTTCCTTGTAACTCTGCTAAAACAGCATAGTTACAACATCTCCAATGCAGCTTTAGCAACTGGTGATATATTCACCATTTATTAATTCATTATGTGGTTAGCCACTGACCAAAACTTGGTGAGTAATTACTGCATGCCTTTAAAGTCTGTCATCCAAATTGTGTTCAGTTGGTCCAAGGCATCCTCCTCAAAACTGTTAAACTGATTGACTGTAGCCACCTTCTATTTGTCCCACAAGTTATAATACTTATTTTTTGCCACTTACCTACCAGTAACCCAAGTATAAACTGATATCAAGAAGACACCCACTGTATAAGATGAAAAAATTCTTACAGTATTTTTCATAAGAACTGAGCCAATCTTTAAAGCCATCTCCCTTAAACAAAGGGAGCTTATGTCCTTCCACGATATGGCCCAAGTTGGATTATACTATTCTCACTACACTTGCATTTTCCCTTTTGCTTATCCTGATAAAAGATGTTTCTTCTGCTTTTACAAGTCATATTTAGAAGGACCATCATATAATATCTTTCACAGGGTATTTTTTATTGCCCTATCTAGGTCTCTGTGTTTTCTAATAGCTTTATGTAAATCTGCTAAGTAACCAAACTTGATTCTAATTCAAAAGGATACAGTTGTTTTATAACCTGTTAGGATAAACAAAATCAACTCAGTCTAAAAACAAAAGCAAAAATTAAGTATTTATATTTAGCTACAATAGATTTGAATCTACTTCAATTTTGTTTTTAGACTGAGTTGATTTTGTTTATCCTAACAGGCTAGAAAACTACTGTATCTTTAATCATAATAAAATCCTTTTATTTATAGGATTAGTTGGATATGACTAAGGTGGCCAAAACATCAGTTAGTGGTTTTAATTCACTCTTTGTGAGTTGCCTTAATAATTATATTCTGCTGTTTCAGTTATAAGCAGTTTCAGATCCATTTTATCATTTTTGTTACACTAGCAAGTGTTTGGCTAAAATACCTTTTGCAGGATATTTTGCTATTGTCCATATTACACTGAGGATTTTCTGTAATCCTTAATAATTTAACTAAGTATAAAAATTGGATTCAAATCCAAAAAACTATCTTTAATTATAGTGAAATTCCCATATTTGTAGGGTAAATTGAATATAGCCAAGGTGGCTAAAACATTGATTTGCAGTTTTTCTCTACTCTTTGTGCTATACCTTATTGAGTTGAATTTTCTGTTTCAGCTTCAAGCAGGTTCAGTTCTATTTAATTATCATTGTTATATGACCACCCATAATATTTTTATGACTGGAGAGTTATGATAGATTATATCCAAGTGCTCATCTAATTGATCTTTAAACCTTCTGTAGCTTGGATTTATAGTTTCTTCTGGTCAAACCTAATTAGACTCTGCTTTACCTTTGCATAGATCATCTGATTGTAGCCTAGAGTATTAATAAACAGATTATTCTCATATTTAGCTTTCTAAGGAGTATTTGGCCACTCAGATTGGTTCAGGTGGTGCAGAGTTATGCTAAAATATTGTCACAGTAGGTTCCATAATGCCAGGTATTGTCCATCCAAGTAAGAAGGCACAGAAGGCCGGAAAACATATATTGAAAATTGACCAAGTTAACAGATTTAAACAAAACAGTTGATTGAAAATGGGTCACAGCTGCTCCTGTTTGCCAGCTGAAACCAGCTCCCCCTTCTAAACTAATGTTGATAAATTGACGTAATATGAGGGTCACCCAATATAAGCTCATTAATTGGCATGGTTGTCAGAAACTGGTCACACAAGGGTTCTTTGCAACCTGGTCTAGATACTTGCTTGAAGATGCCAAAGGAATAGGCGATCAAGACTCAGGTGGTATTGCTTAGTCAATTTTTCTGGTATATATTGAATAACTTTCCCTGTTTCAACTCTAAGAGTTGAGTCCTTCTAAATTTACTCAATAAAAATCAATTATCCCAAGTTCTAATTTTAAATTTTAAAATGTATCCTGTGCTTGGGTTGTTGCGGTATATCCCGTACAATCTGATTCTGAGCAGAATTATTTCAGGAAGATGGGGCCCAGCATCTGGAACTTTGTTGTTGGCGCCGCAAGATAATAATTTCATGCCAGCCAATTTTATAGCTCCTCCCCCCCATTCTGGAAAAAGAAAATAATGTCACTTCTGAATGCCCAGAAATCTAGGCTGAAGATGCATTGATGCTTTCCCAGGTCCTTTATATTGGTTTACTCTGGTTAGGATTGATTGTTCTACTTAATCCTGGAGTTTCAATTGGAAATTTCACAAAAAGATATTTAAAGCTGTGTTGGTGGTTAATCATCAATTCTATGTAGATTTGGGTGGTAATTCCCCATCATTTAGAAATAGCTTTATATTATCCAGTGATTTCCGTCACATTACTCAACTCTTCTACATCTGAGTTTTTAGAAGCAGTTTGTCATGAATTTGTGTTTCTTTTCTCCTGCTCCGTTGAGATGTCTTTGTTTACCATGTTTATTTGCATCAGTTCATTTCTGAGTTTTCAGTTTGGGCTTTTTTTAATTTATGGTTTCCATCTCCGGTTGCAGTTATAGAAACTGGATCCTCTGTTTCCTATTTTGGTTGTGTCATGTCATTTTGGCGTCTGGATTATTTTCCTGCCCCACCCACTGATGAAATTTTGTGTGAAGTTTTGTCAGCATTATCATTTTATTACGGCTCTAGCCTTAGTCACAAATCCCAAGTTTATCATGTGATGACAAAGGTTTCTGAAAATTCTTGAGAATGGTTGCTGTCTGCAGTGGAGCGCAATTCACGTGTTTTAACTGAGAGTGCATATTTATACCCTTTTTAAAAAAATTGTGTGTATCTATTGAGGAGCTTAAAGTATATTGTAAGCTGTACGCCTTCCATCAGGGTACAACTCCGCTTTTGGTATTCCTTCTGTCGTGAATAACGACATTTGCCATGGGTTGATTTTGCTTTTTTTGGGCCATTTTGAGGACAAATATCTCACTTTTGCTTTTGACTCTCAAAATGAACTGGCTTCTGCTTCAGGAAATATGATTGTTTGATTTCCTTACTATGTGCAACTCACTTGCCCCACTCATGCTTGTGGCAAGTGATCCTACTGTCCTGGTAGTGTTTTGTGGTATTCCTAACCACTATATATTCTATTTCACATTCACCAATAAAAATTAAGTTCTATTTACATCTTTGTCTTTGTGTCTTCTGTACTTCCGCGCCTCTCTCTAGCCACGCCTAGTAGAGATTATTCATCCAGGGCCGCAAGGTAAACGCTATTGTCTTCCCTGTCATCTAACCAAGACTTAGTACAAATCCAATCCCAAGGTTAGGATTCCCCGTTGTGTGTCTGTGCTGCGCCTCAGAACAAAACAAAAATGGTGCTCACTACAGGGGCTGTAAGCCCCTTGGTTATCCCTTTTGCATCTACGTTTGAAGGTCCCTTGCCTCCGCCTATTCAGGAGTCAACCTTGCCTGAAATTACCAGCCCTCCTATTGAGGAAGACATTGCCAACACGCCTATTGTCCCTACTGTACTGAACTTGGGAATGGTCCCCACCTAGTTGCTTACCCTATGGGTACCCCTGACTTAGAACAAGTCATGGAGGTAGCCCTTTGGATAGCTTGGGACAAGGCCATCTCTTGCCTTCAGCTATAGTTTAGCCGTGCCAAATACTATGAGTTAATTATGGCCCCTCAGTTTCCACAACACCTCCTCCCAGCGGCTGGCTCCGCTAATTATCTGCTGTCATCCTACGTACAGCCTGCCTTGGCCCATCACCAGATGGTGTTGGGACTCCACATTCAAGAAATCTTGTCTCTACAAGCAGCTGTTACCCATCATTGGGACCATTTTGCCGCATACCAACAATGGCTTTATTCCCTGTTCTCCCTGATATCTGACAATCAGCATGATTTGGTCACCTCTCAAACATGTTTAGTTGATTCCATCAAGAAAAATGTCAGTCCATCCCTGAGTAGGTTAGGGAGCAACTACATGAGTTTCACCAGTTAGAACAACCCTGGCGCACTCAAGTAGACTCCACCCTAAATGCTTACCTCTATGATTTTGAGTGCCTAGTGCAACAGCTCAATGCATTCAGTGTCTATTCCTTTGAGCAATTGCAACAGGTAGCTGAACTTGCCACCTAAGGTCTAAATGAGCTTGGTGCAGGATTTGATCAAGAAAGAGCTACCACTGCTGCCGCTATTGCCAAACTTCAGAGTCAGGTGAATGAGCTGTCCTCTCCCAAACCTGATGCTCCGCCTTCTCCTCCTGCTGATGACCTGGTGGACAGAGAGCAGAGAATCTGGGAAGCCATCCAGGAACTACGTGCTTCTACTTGTAGCCAAGGACGTCCTACTGAATTGCCTTAACCTGATCCCCAGGTTCTTGCACTGACTGCTCAGGTCGCTGAACTACAGCAGAAAATTGCTACTTTAAGTGAGGTAGTGACAGCTGCTGCTAGTCCAGCAGGGTTAACAAGGAAGATGGTTGTTGTCCTGGTTTGGAGGGGGCTCCTCAAATCCACTGCACTAGGGAGTTGATTGCCCTAGCTAATGAGGTGGATCATTTGAAACAAGACCAGTCTGAGTTGGACAGAGACGTACAGGAGATGAATGAGCTGATTGATTTGGTAAACAACTGGTTTGCCCCTTGCCTATCAGTGGGGCCATCCCTTACTTTGCAACTGGCTGAACTCTCCATGGTTGTCACTACCCAAGGACAACGCCTAGATGTTACTGAACAACAAACCGCTCTAGCCAACACCACAGGTGCCAGAACTTCTGAGACTCTGACAACCCTTGAAGAAAGTGTTTGACAACTGTGGGCTAGACAACCCCCTCCAATCTGAAGCTGAGTTCTCCCCGCACATAAATGTACTTGATAGCAACAATGGTGGTCCAACTCCTGAGGCACACTTCAAGCCTACTTTTAAGAGAGTCTTTGATCCTAAAACCTCAACTATCACAGCCTTCTTAAAAATTTACAAGACTGCTATGAGACAAGCATCAGATGAAGTTAAGAAAGAACATATTATGACTTGCCTACATCCAACCTGTCAAGAGGTAGTTGTTCCAGAGCTGCCCTCTATTGAGACTTGGGAGGACATGAAACAACTCTTGATTGACAAGTTTGGTGGTGATCTTAGCCTGGAGGTGAAAAAGGATGCTTTCATGCACATATCCTTCAAGCCCAAAGAAACATTAGCTGAATTCACCGACAGATTTTACATGGAGGGACAACAGTTAATAACAAGCAGAAAATTGACAGCGCATGAAGCATATATGACCTGCGCCCAGGCCCTCAAAGTGAATCAACTCCTATGCCTCCATTTCAAGGCCCACAAGGCTATGCTGTCCTCCATGAAAAGTATAAAAACACTGCTCCAAGATATGCATCTTACCCATTCTGGGGCAGTTGTTTGGGAAAGTTGTGCCGCTTCCAGCTCTGGCTCCTCTTCTTGCGGCCCTTGTATTCTCACTATGAACTCCCAAAATCCGTCTCAACGTCAGGGTTGTCACAAATGTGGTCAGATAGGCCACCACTCTTGCGTCTGCACCAATCCACAGGTTGGAGGAGCTGACCCCAAGGATCAGTCGGGAAAAGAACAGTCAACCTAGAGGCAGAGACACTCTTGGTTGAAAATTCTTCCCAGTCTCCTCCTACACCTCCACCTGCTACTGACTCTGAGCCTGCTGATGATGAAGCACCTTCTATCCTCCTCCTGTTCCATGACATTTCTGACAATTCTGATGTAGATGAATCTGATGTTGAAGACTGTGATGCATACAGGTATTCTGTTCTTGCTATCCCGAGACTATTGCTGTATCCTACAAGCTACAATCTGGGAAGATTACAACTACCACCAAGCCCTTGTCTGAGGCCAAAACAGTTGTCTCCCGCCCCTATCTTACTCAGGCAAAACGGTCCCCTGTATTAGTGGAATCATCAGAGGAAGCCGCCAAAGTTGCAGACACCGTTTTCAAGAATGTATCTGTCTCACTCCCTCTCCAAACTGTATATAAGAGTTTCCGGGACTACAATGCATGATTGATAAATGGGACAAGGAACTAGCTGAGGCACAGGATATCTTGGCTGTTCTGCCACCCTTTGGACGCACCACCACCCGAGTAGAGATATCTATCCAAAAGGTCAAGATCAAAGCCGTCTTGGACACTGGTTCTCCTGTCAATGTTGTTTCTTCTAAACTGATGAAGAAACTTAAGCTGGCTCCTGATCTCAACTACCATCAATCCTATGGCACCACTGGTCTCTCCATGACTTGCGCCATTGGTGCGTACTCTGCCTTACCAATGCAATTTGGTAAACTCCTGTTAGCTGTGCCAGCTGTTGTTCTAGAAAGTGAGAACTATGACCTTTTGGTTGGTACCCAGTTCCTTTGGGAATATAATGGGATCATCAACCTAAAGGATGGTTATCTTTCTATCCTAGGGTACAAAGTTCCTCTGATCTTTGAGGAGCCCATCAAAGTTCCTGGTAAACGGATGAAGACATGTACTCTGGAGTACCTCACTGGAGTTTTCACCCTAAATTACCAAACCCATTCCTCCAACATGAAGTGTCCTCCCATGGCTTGTCCTGCAACTGAGGGGATCCCTCTCATGGCCACGTCTGCTGTCACCATCCCCCCAGGCTCTCAGGCTATCATAGACTCCCAGATATCATATGAACTACCTGAAAAAATTTCTTGGAGCTGTACTCCCCTCCTTTGCTGGGACGTAACAAGCCTTACCTTTGTCCTAGAATTCTGGACATTTACCACAAGGATCCCGTAAATTACTAGTTGCCAACCTTACTGCACTTCCATGACTGTGTCCAGAGGACAGGTTGTTGGTTACAGAAAGTTGTTAAATGCTCATGATGTCTTGTCTCTTCACCCTTTTGGAACGTTTCAAGACTTCAACCTACCCAAAGACAAGCCTCAAGTCCTATCTCTGTTCACTGCTCAAGACTTTCCTCAGTTGTCCCCGGTCCAACAGAAAGAGGTGCTTGATTTACTAGACCAGTTTTCAGACATCTTTGCTAAAGATAGTACTGATTATGGGCTAGCCATAGGTGTGATTCATCAGATTGAAACAGGAGATGCTCCCCCCTTTTGTGCCAAGCTATACCGCTGCAGCCAGGTGAAGATGTACAGTTTTCTAAGGAGCTCAAACAACAGCTGGATGCTGGTCTTCTAGCTCCCTATCAAAGTCCCTGGGCTTCCCCCCTGCTCATGTTAAAGAAAAAAGATTTGGGACACCGGATTGTGATGGACTATCAAAGGTTGAGTTCCCTAACCAAGAAAGATTCCTATCCCTTACCACACATTGATGATGCCCTTTGACGCCTTGGAGGTTCTAAGTTTTTCTCTGCCATGGATTTGACGTCTGGCTACTGACAAGTTGACTTCTCTCCTGAAGACTGTCAGAAGGCTGCACTCATCACATCAGAAGGATTGTTTGAGCCTACTCACATGCTGCAAGGGCTCTGTAATGCCCCGGCAACTTTCCAGAGGGCCATGGACTCCATCCTGCATGACTTGAAGTTGTTGTGTGTCTTAGTCTACCTAGATGATATAATAGTCTTCAGCGCAACTTTCACAGATCACCTAGACCACCTTAAAGAGGTGTTCATAAAGATCCAAGAAGCTGGCCTCAAGTTAAAGCCTTCTAAGTGTGCTTTCTTCAAAGAGTGCCTTGAATTCCTGGGCCATGAAGTAACCCAAACAGGAATTTGTCCAATGACCAAGAAGGTTGAAGCCATCAACAAAATGCTTCCGCCCACCTTAAAGAGGTGTTCATAAAGATCCAAGAAGCTGGCCTCAAGTAAAAGCCTTCTAAGTGTGCTTTCTTCAAAGAGCGCCTTGAATTCCTGGGCCATGAAGTAACCCAAACGGGAATTTGTCCAATGACCAAGAAGGTTGAAGCCATTGACAAAATGCTTCCGCCCACCAATCTCTGAGAAGTACAAGTCTTTCTGGGCATGATGGGTTTTATAGAAAATTCATCCCTGATTTTGCTGATACTAGCAAACCCCTGGTCCAACTATTGTGTAATGTCCCTTTCAAATGGACCGCCAGTCAACAGCAAGCCTTCTAGACTATAAAGCAGAAACTCAAAGAAGCACCCATTTTAGTGTACCCTGATTGCAATAAGGAATTCATCTTGTACACTGATGCTAGTGACATTGCCATTGGGGCTATCTTGGCTCATCTCAACGAAGAAGGTGTGGACCACCCTGTGGCTTACACTTCCTGTGTGCTAAATAAGCATGAAAAGAATTATAGTGTAACAGAGAATGAATGCCTTGCTGTGCTGCATGCAGTCAAACAATTCCGCCACTACATGTATGGTACCCATTTCACTGTTGTCACTGACCATGCTTTGCTCAAATGTTTACAACAACTTAAGGAGCCTGAAGGACGCTTATCCAGATGGGCTCTCTGCCTGCAAGGTTATGACTTTACTGTGCTCTGTTGCCCTGGGATTCAACATCAGAACGCTGACGGACTGTCCCAAATGCCCATCCTTGCCCTACATCCTGCTGAGGCAGACCGCCTGTACAAGATAATTGGCTACCCTTCTTCCTGGGAAAGCGAGACAAAAGAGGTTCAACTTGCCTTGTCCAAATTGTCTGAAGATACCCTCATACGCGACAACCAACTCTTCAAGAAGGTGTGGGGTCAATACCTGCCATACATGCGCCCCAGTCTTTGCCTCTCCTTGGTGTCACAAGCCCATAAAGAAACTGGCCATGGAGGCATTGCCAAGACCTTTGACTGGCTTCAGAAGAATTACTTCTGGGAGAATCTTTGCCTGTTGATCCCAGATGTCATAGCTAGTTGCCATGACTGCCAACTTCAGAGACCCCAAGCGGCTTCCCATGAGTTTAAATTGGTTCCCCCTCAACGCACATTTCACACTGTCAGCATTGATGCTGTAGGTCCTCTCCCCTGCTCACGCTCCGGATGCCGCTTTATCCTGATTGCTGTTGACCACTTCAGCAAGTGGGTAGAGGCTCACCCTACTAAAGACATCACTGCTAAGACTACCACCGCCTTCCTGCTGCAGGATGTTTTCTACTGCCATGGCTGTCCTCAAGTGCTGTTATCAGACAACAGAACCAACTTCAATGCCAAACTTGTAACCTCTGTTGTTGAAGCTCTAGGAACTCACCAGTCTTTCTCTGCCCCCTATAATCCTTCTACTAATGGGGCAGTTGAGCGTGCCAACTTAACACTGGTTTCTATCATGAGGAAACTCACCTACTCTGACGCTGCCAATTGGGATCTATACTTACATGCTGCCCTCTTTGCCTATTGTCTGAGCAGACATTGGGTCATAGGGTACTCCCCCTTTTCCATGTTGTATGGGCGTGAAGCCACCACTATGTCAATCTTGGGGGTTCCCCTACTCTCCTCTGATAAGGCCATGAACCCTGACAACCACATCAAAGACTTAGTCAACCGCATCATTGATATACAGGCCACTGCCTACACTTCCGCATATAAGACTAAGATGCTTGAGCTCTCTCCTGACAACGCTGGGCGCTCCCACTTGCCTAAGTTTACTGTTGGTGACCATGTCTTATACTATCAACACCGTGTGGGTGGGCGCGCGCACAAACTAGACTCCCTATGGATTGGTCCTTTAGAGGTGACTTTCAAACGAGGGTCTGAGTACACTGTCAAGCTTCTCTCCAGTGGTCAACCTTTTGCCTGTGTACATGCCAAGTTCCTCCGCAAGTATCATCCCCCAAAGGCCAATCTAGAGGGGGGCAATGTCGTGAATAACAGCATTTGCCATGTTTTGATTTTGCCTTTGTTGGGCCATTTTGAGGACAAATCTCTCACTTTTGCTTTTGACTCTCAAAATGAACTGGCTTCTGCTTCAGGAAATATGATTGTTTGGTTTCCTGACTCTGCGCAACTCACTTTCCCCACTCATGCTTGTGGCGAGTGATCCTACTGTCCTGGTAGTGTTTTGTGGTATTTCTAACCACTATATATTCTATTTCACATTCACCAATAAAAATTAAGTTCTATTCACATTTTGTCTTTGTGTCTTCTTACTTCTGTGCCTCTCTCTAGCCACACCTAGTAGAGAACATTCATCCAGGGCTGCAAGGTAAACACTATTGCCTTCCCTGTAATCTAACCAAGACTTAGTACAAATCCAATCCTAAGGTTAGGATTCCCCGTTGTGTGTCTGTGCCGCACCTCAGAACATGACATCTTCCTCAGTTTCTTACCTACTGCCGTACAATCAATGTTCCCGAGGTGAACAAACTCTCAGCGTCGTGGTTAGCAGTTGACCAGACTGCCCAGTATTTGGCGGTTTGGGATTCCCTGTTAACCACAACTGAGGCCCTGGTAAGCCAAATTCTTTCTCTGGTCTCAAATCTGTCTACTTCTAAACAAGGTATGCTGGTAATTGAGGATAAACCTGCTGCACGCTCCTGGTTTTCTGGTCCTTGCTCCTTGGCAGTTCCTTCCAACCCAAGCCAAGATTGTTCTCTCCCTAGCTTGTCTCAGCTACAACTGGCGGTGGTGAACAAACCCAGTGATGTAAAGGAGGTCCCTGTGGTGTCTGTTCCTGATAGTTCCTTGGCAATGCTTCAGCACGTTATACCTGCAAAATCTTCTGTTATTACGTCCAAAGAGTTGCCCCTTGTTCCCGTTGATTGTGATAACCCTGTTCTTCCAGCTGCCGTCCAAGAAATCATTGAGCATTACTACCAGGAGCATCCTGCTTCCTTAGCTGCCGTGTGTACTGCCAATGAAAAACAAGACCCTGCCAAGATTGCTACCTTTGCTGTAAATAAATCCACTTCTGGTTACTTCTTGCTTCATGGTAGCATTGATATTGGTCAGACTATCTATCAGCCAGCCATCTTGTTAGATACAGGTGCTTCTAAAAAATTTATGAGTGTGGAGACTGCTGACTTGCTACAACTCAAGTACCATCTGGGAATGCTTGTTAGGGGTGGAAATTGTCAAACGTTTCTCTTGTTCCAGCTGAAGAAGCCAGTTACCTTTGTAGTTGCAGGTCAGCCTTTTACTGCAAGGTTTCTGTTTGCCCTACCCTTATGTATCCTATCATTTTGGGAATGAGTTGGTGGAGAGATCATAATGTATCAACCTTACTGGAGAAAAATGAGCTACAGGTGGAACACTCCTCAGGTATAACTATTTGTATTCCGCTGTTAGATATGTCTGAATCTGAGCAATCATCACAGACCATGCAATTGTTTCCTGTCCCTGCCCCCGTAAGTTTGGATTTACCAGCATGCTTGCAACCCTGGTCTGCAGCATTTGACGCCACCAGAGGCGAGGTCCTTCCCAAGCACACTCAGTTTGACTTTGACTTTGACTTTAAGGTCACTGTTGATCTGATCAGAATTGTGTCTCCTATTTACCCTTTAACCTTGAAGGAAGATGCATGTTTGGAAGAGTGAACTTGCAACATGTTGGCAAAAGGCTACATTTTTAAGAAGGCTTTGTCAATATTCTCTCTGCTATTATTTGTTCAGAAGTCTGATGAGTCCCTTTGTCCTTGTGTCAACTACGGGAATTTGAATAACATTACAATTCCAGATCCTTATCCTTTACCTCTCAAAGCACAGATCTCTAGGTGTGTTGAGAAGGCCAAGGTATTCTCAAAACTTGGTCTGTTGAATGATTTCAATCAAATCAGGATTGCAGAAGAAATGGAATGGTTAACAGCATTCAGAACTAAGAAGGGTATCTTCTAGTTCTGCGTAATGCCTTTTGGATTGAAGAATGCCCTGGCTTTCTTTCAGCGGTTAATTGATTAAGTCCTGGGAGATCTCCTAGGTGTTTGTGCCATTGCATATATGGATGACATATTGGTGTTTTCTCTGGATGCAGAGTCCCATAAGGCCCACTTGTCAGCAGTTGTAGAGCGCATTCTCCAAGCAAACTTGATCATCAAAAGAAGCAAATGTGAATTCTTCAAACGTAAGGTTACCTTTCTGGGTAATATTATCTTTGAGGATGGCCACACCATTGTCCCTGAAAAGGAAGCTACAATTCAAGAGTATGCTACGCCAGTGACAGTATCTCAACTTTGTAGTTTCCTGGGTACATGTACGTTCTTGAAGAAATTCACCCCCCACTTGTCTGAGGTGGCCGCCCCTTTATATTTGGCTAGTGGAAAGACGGCTTTAGTCTGGACGCCTGAGTGTGCAAGTGCCTTCTCAGCAGTCAAGGCTCATTTGTTGTCCTCCCCAATGCTAAGACATGTGGATCCTGAGCTTCCTTTTGTGGTTTCTACTGATGCATATAAATATGCTGTGGCTAGTGTGCTGTTGCAGACAACTAGTGATGGGATCAAGAGACCTGTAGGGTATTTCTTCCGGAAGATGAAAGCTCAAGAACGCAACTACATGATTTACAACAAGGAATTTTTAGCTGTTGTGGAATTGTTAAAGCACTGGCATCACCATCTCATGTCAACATGTCATTCATTTGTAGTAAGAACTGGCCACAAAGCTCTTCTATATTATTGACTACCCAGGGTTTTTTCAGGTTGCCAATCCAGATGGCATGGTGATCTGACGAGATAAAAGTTCTGCTATGAGTTTATTAAGGGATCTGATAATCACTTGGCCGATGCTCTAAGCAGGAATCCCTCCCATCTCCCAGATGCTAGTATGGACGCCAATTTTAACACACATACTATGATTCTGGATGGGGCTGTGGTGCCTTTTTTATTGCCTCTACCAGCTACGTTGGCCACCATGTCTTTAGCTGAGGGTGCAGACCTGGATTTGTATTCCAAAGTTAAGTTCCTGAAACCTTTGTCCAAAGGTTATGATAGGCTATTGGAGCTAGCATGTGCAAACCCAGTAGGTCAGCCTCAGGGTTATCATAAGATTGGTCCAGTCCTATATCATCAAGCTTGCTTGTGGGTCCCTGAAGGCACTATTTGGGATGAGATCATGGAGGCTAACCATACCTGTCCAACGGCTGGCCATCCAGGGAAAAACAAGATAGTGGAACTTATCTGCCGCCAGTTTTCCTGGAAAGGTTTAACTGTGCAGGTGGCCGCTTTTGTTTGAGATTGCCTGGTATGTGTTTGATCCAAGTTCAGTTGAAATAAGACTACTGGTATACTGGTCCCACTTCACCCTGTTGCGGGCCCCTGGACGTCTGTGTTGGTGGATTTCATCAGCAAGCTTCCCAATTCCAATGGGTTTAACGCAATCATGATGGTAGTTGATTGTTTCACAAAGATGGCACACTTTGTACCTTGCTCAACCACAATTACTTCAGTATAAACCACTAGGCTATTTGTAAACAGAGCTTCTCTCTACATTGCATCCTGTTGAAACCACAAGCTCAACCCGCCAACAAGGTTCCAACCAAGCAGGTTTGTGACCCGCAATCCAATTACCCGGTCACCCAAAGCCAGACTAGGAAGTCAACTTGAACTACCAAATCTATCAACATGAACAGATGATGATCCTCCACAGTGGATATCTCAATTTGGCGCTTGACTCATTATCAGGGTCAAGCCACCCCCTCTTCCATCCAGCCGTATGATCACCAATCATGTTCCTACTATCCATTGATTCACAATAGCTATATAATCACTATCTTGCAATAAAGATTATTATCTATCTTCTAAATATTTTTCCACGTGTAACTCTGCTAAAACAGCACAGTTACAACATTGGTAGCACAGGTAGGTTCTCCATCCTACCTTATCTTGAAAAATTCTGCCTGTTGCCCGCACACGCCGCGGCCAACAAGTCCTTGACAGAATCATGTCAGGCCTCCCGCCTGACTGGACTCTGTATACCCCTGGTACCAAGATACCTGATGGCTTTGTTCTCTACCAAAACACGGTGATCCCGCTACCTGCCTTCAACGCCCTGTCCGCCCAAGGGTTCTTCCAGGCACCTTCCTCAATGCCACAACCAGCTGACAAAACCACCATGCCTGCCTATGTTGCACAAAGACTTTACAGCGCCGCCTTGGAACCCTTTGTAGGGGTCAACAACAACAACGCTGCCGCATGGATCCAGTCCACCCAAAGCAAGCTGGATCAGATGGAATGCCCACAGTGCTTTTGGATTGTGGAGATCTCCATTTTCCTGACCCATGACGCTGGCACCTGGTGTGACAAGTGGCACAAAGAACACACTGACAAGAACTGGGACATCTTCAAACAGGACTTCTTGGCGAGGTTTGTGCTTAAGGATACACACTCATGATCATACGCCAAGTAAAGAACCTGACCCAGACAGGCACTGTTAAAGAACTCACCTGCGCCTACAAGGAACTCTGTCTCTGTGCCCCATCTGACATGGCCTTTGATACTCCAGAAACACACCTCATGTGCTACAACGCTCTCAAGTTGCATGTGATGTCATGTGAACCTGGACCAAGTTACCAACCTGCAAAGCCTGTACTGCAAAGCAGAAAAAGTGGAACAAACATCCAACGCTCTACACAAGACACAGACTGGGAAACAAGAAAGGCCCAAGGACTCCCATCCAAGTGGGCGCTCCTCTCAACCACCCCTGGAGGCAACGGCAACAACAACAACCACAAACCCACGGATTCAAATATGAATGGGAATGGGAATAACAGCCAGTCAAACCAAACCTATTTTTGCGTCACCGCCACCCAAGGCAACCAAGATGAGAGATAAGCCCAGGGAGAGCACTAAGCAAGCCAAGCTCTTCCCACGCAACTCCTGACTCACCCAACAATGAATACCAACCTGAGGACGTGGACCAATGCCCAATGATCCAAGTGCCCTCAGAAGACCCAGTACTATATACCATTGCCAGACATCCCAATAAATTGATGTCTTACCCTTTCTGCTTTTGCAGTTACACAGGCTTAGCACTCTTGGACTTGGGTGCAGATTGAACCTTAGTCAACAGCAGCTTTGTGGATAAATTCAAGCTGGCCACTAATCCTTTGCGGATTAAAAACGTGGTCCTGGCTGATGAACACCACATTGCTGTGACAAAGGAAACTGCCAACTTCTCTGTCATGCTTGAGAACCTCCACTCCACCATCCAAGGTCCCGTCATTGACTTCCCTAAGTTTGACATTGTACTGGGGCTGGACTGGTTACAGAAAAACAACCCCCACGTGGAAAGGCAACCTCAGTGCTGACCATCAAGCGTGAAGGTATCAACCACCAAATCTACCCAGACTCTGTAGACCAACTCCTACGAGACCATGACTTTGTACAAATTACGGAGACATTGGATGAGAAGGAAAACCTGAAAGCCATTGACTGGGACTCCTGCCAGTATGAAATCATACACTTCAAGGACCACCAGGACACCTCCACGCTGTAAGGTTGCAACATTGTGGCCCATCACCCAGAAATCTTTAAGGAGGCATTACCTGGGCTACCTCCTGAGAAACACATCCAACACTCTATCCAACTAGAGGGGGCTGTACCCAAGGCACGCCCCATTTACAGGCTGACCCCAAACAAGTACAACACCCTGCGCGCCTATCTCAAGGAGGCATTGGAAAAAGGACTTATCCACCCCTCATAGTCTCCCTTTGGGGCCGCTGTATTCTTTGTGGCTAAAAAGGATGGTACCTTACACCTGGTCACAGACTACTGCGCCTTGAACAAAGTCACCATTAAGAATTGTTACCCATTACCATTAATTGACAATCTCTTTGACAAATTGGGAGGTGCCTCCGTCTTCTCCAAGATTGATCTAACTGCAGGCTACAACCAGATTTTTATCAAGTAGGAAGACATCCCCAAGACAGCCTTCCGCACTAAGTACGGTTACTACAAATGTGTGGTACTCAACTTTGGCATGACAAACGCCCCCTCCACCTTTGTAAACTTCATGAACAAAGTGTTTGCACCACACATAGGCAAACACATCCTAGTGTACCTGGACAATATTATTTTCTATAGCCCCTTGGTGGCACAGCACCACAAAGACCTGGAAGAAGTCTTTGAGACCTTGGCACAGCACAAACTGTTGGCCAAGCCCTCCAAATGCCAGTTCTTCCAAGAGCAGCTACCCTTCTTGGGACACATAGTCTCAAAAGATGGCATCAAACCCAACAGCCAGAAGATACAAGCCATCTGCAAAATGCCACCTCCCAAAGACAAATCAGAACTCCACACCTTCTTGGGAATGGTGGCCTATGTACGACGCTTCATCCCCAACTGTGGCGTCTTGACTGCCCCCTTGCCCGCCATAACAGGCGCCAAGTCCAAGTTTTTATGGACCCCCCCCCCAACGTAACCTCTGTTTTAGACGTCTCAAGGAAAAGCTCACAACAGCGCCCATCTTGCAATACCCCCAAACAAGACAGAGAGTACCAGATGGAAACCAACGCTTCAGATGCATCCATTGGGGGAGTATTACAAATTAAGAATAGTGATGGTGACTTCCTGCCAGTAGCCTACAAGTTGCGCCAACTGACGGATGGCAAGTGTTGATACCCAATCCACAACAAAGAACTGTTGGCCATTGTACACTGCCTAGTCAAATGGCGCTGTTACCTGGAACGGCAGGAAGAATTCACAGCACTAACCAATCACAAGTTGCTCATCTACTTCAAGACACAAGAGAACCTGTCACACCACCAAGTGTGGTGAATGGAAATCTTAGAAAGGTTTAACATGCTCATCCAGTATAAACCTGGGGCCGAGCTTGCCATGGCGGACGCCCTGTCCTGTCTGTATGTCTGCGCTTCTAGGGGAGAGAATGGGCTCAACCCAGACTGGCCTCTCCTAGTGCTACAATCAAAAGACAAAGGGTTCCCTGGTGGTACAACCAATATCACCAAAGAAACGGTCATCAAGAATGAACACCTCTTTGCTGATGTATATGGAACCCTCACAGAAAAATATTGGATGGCACAACCATTCCCTACATCCCCACACATGAACAAGTCAATGCCATTCTTTGCTACCACAGAGATCTTGGACATACTAAGAGCCAAAATCTATACAAATTCCTAAAACATAAAGCCTGGTGGCCAACCCTATACTGCAATGTCCAGGAAGTGCTAGAACAGTGTGAGGTCTGCAAAAAGTTTGCCAAAAGCAAAACCCCGCCTAAGTCTGTACTTCCCATTCAAAACCAACTACCATTCAAAGTATGGGCTCTTGACATTGTGGGTCCCATGCCAGGAAAGCACAACAACAAAAAATATATCATCACAGCCATCAATTTTGCAGCAAGGTGGCCAGTAGCCCAAGCGGTGAAAACACACACTGGTAACAATGTCTGATAATTCATTGGCAAGGAAATAATCAGCAGGTTTGGAAATCCAGAACTCCTGATAACCAATGGAGGCAAAGAATTGACCTCCAAAGACACCAATGTGTACCTCACTAAAAATGGGGTCAAACACACCGTCACAACACCATACCATCCACAGGCCAATGGACGCGTAGAGCGGTTTAATGGTAGCCTCGTGCAAGCCCTAGCCAAACTCACCGCTGGGAGACCTGAAGACTGGTATAAGCAGCTACTGACTGCATTACTTGTGTGCCAAACCTGAGTGAACAGATCCACCAGAAAAAGCCTGTTTGAACTGGTATACATCACACAGCCAAATATCATTCAAGCATTGACAGGACCCAAACTGGAAATTCCAAGTAAAGTCCCCCCACGTTCAGACTCTCAAGTTATAGAGGCCAGCAGTGAGAAAACAGAAAAGGAACGCTTACAAAAGACCTTTGTTCCCATCTGCAAAAGACATTAAGTTAGGGACAAAGTCTGGGTCATGAATGTTGACAAAAGCAAACTACAACCCAAAAAAGTAGGGCCAGCAATCATTCTAAATGTAAACAATAATAGCACTTACCTTGTGCAAGGGCTCGGAAAACGCAAGCAAGACAAGACCTTACACCACAACTGCCTACAACCCTGTAAAACAAGACAGAAACAACAAGAAACTGCCCTGCCTGCCACCAAACAACAACTGGTTCAATATGGCGCCTGGGCTCCTGACAACCTCCCTGACAACCTGTCCCCAGAGGAGGCCGACCTTCAGCCGGGGGGGGGGTGTCAAAACCGCAGGCTCAACCTGCCAACAAGGTTCCAACCAAGCGGGTTTGTGACCTGCAATCTGATTACCTGGTCACCCAAATCCAGACTAGGAAGTCAACTCAAGCTACCAAATCTATCAACATGAACAGATGATGATCCTCCACAGTGGATATCTCAATTTGGCGCTAGACTCATTATCAGGATCAAGCCACCCCCTCTTCCATCCAGCCGTATGATCACCAATCATGTTCCTACTATCCATTGATTCACAATAGCTATATAATCACTATCTTGCAATAAAGATTATTATCTATCTTCTAAATATTTTTCCCTGTGTAACTCTTCTAAAACAGCACAGTTACAACAATCCCAATGGATATTGTAAGTGACTGTGGTCCTCAATTTATTGCTCAGTTCTTGGAAGCTTTTACTGGAATCCTTGGTATCAAATTATGCCGCTCTACTGCTTTTCACCCCCAATCTGATGGACAAACAGAGAGGGTAAACCAAAGTTTGGAGGTCTACCTACGCTGTTACACCAATGTGCAACAAGATGACTGGTGTGATAATCTACCCATGGCAGAGTTCACATATAATAATGCCCCGCACACGTCAACTCAAGTATTGCCGTTTTATGCCAATTTGGGCTACAATCCTTCTTCCAAAATGGGCCCTTGTTTGGTTAGCAACGTGGAAGCTGCAACTGAGCAAGCTGCTAAATTAAAGCAGGTCCATCAGGAGCTCCAAGTTACTCTTGCCGCTGCCATGACAACTTACAAGGAATACGCAGATTGCAAGCGCCAGGAAGGTCCAACTTACAGGCCAGGTGATTTATTCATGGTTGATGCTTGCAATATGAAACTTAAGGCTCCCTGTCACAAATTGGGTCCCAAGCAAGTTGGTCCCTTCAAGGTAGAACGTCAGATTGATACCTCCGCCTATCGGCTGGATTTACCTCCTGATTTCAAGATTTTCCACACCTTCCATGAATGTCTCCTTACTCCCTTCAAAGGAACAGAGACCCCCTCTTCCCAACCCATTCTTGTGGAAGGAGAACCTGAGTACAAGTTAAATTGTATTCTGGCTTCCCGCAAGAATTGCTGCTGTTTGGAATATTTGGTATCTTGGAAAGGTTATCCTGATTCTGAAAACTCCTGGGTTCCCCCTACAATTATTCAAATTCCTCTGATCTGATCTACAAGTTCTACAAGCGCAATCCCACTGCTATTGGTCACCCTGAACTTACCCTTGCCGCAATGAAACTCCCACCTGTCCATAAGAATTTCTCTTTATCCCATCTCCCAGATGGTGGTATTGTGCCCAGGGCTAAAGCGGAGGGTAATGTCACAGTAGGTTCCATAATGCTGGGTATTGTCCGTCCAAGTAAGAAGGCACGGAAGGCCGGAAAACATATATCAAAATTGACCAAGTTAACGGATTTAAACCAAACAGTTGATTGAAAATGGGTCACGGCTGCTCCTGTTTGCCAGCTGAAACCAGCTCGCCCTTGTAAACTGACGTTGATAAATTGACGTAATATGAGGGTCACCCAATATAAGCTCATTAATTGACATGGTTGTCAGAAACTGGTCACACAAGGGTTTTTTGCAACCTGGTCTAGATACTTGCTTGAAGATGCCAAAGGAATAGGAGATCAAGACTCAGGTGGTATTGCTTAGTCAATTTTTCTGGTATATATTGAATAACTTTCCCTGTTTCAACTCTAAGAGTTGAGTCCTTCTAAATTTACTCAATAAAAATCAATTATCCCAAGTTCTAATTTTAAATTTTAAAAATGCATCCTGTGCTTGGGTTGTTGCAGTATATCCCGTACAATCTGATTCTGAACAGAATCATTTCAGGGAGATGGGGCCCAGCATCTGGAACTTTGTTTTTGGCGCCGCAAAAATGTTAATTTCATGCCAGCCAATTTTGTAGCTCTTCCCCCTTCTGGAAAATGAAAATTGTGTCACTTCTCAATGCCCAGAATTCTACGCTGAAGATGCATTGATGCTTTCCCAGGTCCTTTATCTTGGTTTACTCTGGTTAGGATTGATTGTTCTACTTAATCCTGGAGTTTCAATTGGAAATTTCACAAAAAGATATTTAAAGCTGTGTTGGTGGTTAATCATCAATTCTATGTAGATTTGGGTGGTAATTCCCCATCATTTAGAAGCGGCTTTATATTATCCAGTGATTTTTGTCACAAACATGGTTATTAAGACCAACAATCAATACTTGGGTTGGTATTGATGGATGTCAGGGAGCCAGCCTGTAGTGGGTTTGGGATGGTTAACAGGAGGATGCCCCACAGTCATGGGGGAAGTGCCCACCACAGAATGGGTGCTAACTTCACAATATAGGAGAACAATTTGCCTAGTAGGCCCCAGGGGCTGTTAGAGGGTACCATGTAATTGGCAAGGTCAGTAAGTGTAATATAGAGGCTGCCAAACAGCTGGGTAGAGATTGTATTGGCAGCAGTCTTGTGTTCCTGCGTGCAACAGGGTCAGGAGGTCACTGGCGGTGTCATGTGTAAGGAGTAAGTCAACTTGGGAGAATACTCAGTGGGATATGCTGGACTGTAGAGAATTACAGGAAATTGTTGTAATTTGAGTGGCTTGGCGTCTGCTTCTGGTAAATGATAGGCCAGCAGGACAGGTTCAGAATAATTTTTTGGTGAATTTAAAAGTGCTAAGAGTAATTATGGGATAAATTGGAAGAACCAAAGGTTCATAACACTTTTATTACAAGAATGACAATGAGCAACTTTCCTGGCACCTCCAGGGTATAAGTATACTCATCTGAAGTGGAAAAAATTTTGCTGCTTCCTTTGGGCCAGGTGCTAGAATCTACCTGAGCTTGGGAGATCTTGGTGGCATCAACTGGCGGCGGTGTGTTATTTGCTGATCTTGGATAAAGAATTTTTGTTTCCAACTTAGCCTTGGGGATTTTGTCATCATCCTGCGGCCTGTTGGGCCACAGAGACAGGTGTTAGTCTTGGGTCAGGTTTTGTGACACCTCATTGGCAGAGTGCTTGCAGTCCACAGAAAAACTGTCTAATTTTGGGCAACTAATTACTAGGTTGGGCAGGTCCATGTCCAGGCACAATTCACAAGTAGTTGGTGCTTCTTTAGCCAGGATCAATGATTTCTCCAAAATTGGGTTGGTTCCTGGTCTAAATCCAATGATCCACAAGCTTGAAGTTCCTGGTTTGGGTCCACTGACCCGCGGGCTGGCGGTTCCTAGGAATTTGGGTTTTGAATATGAGGAGCAGGATATTATATCTTTGTTGGTCAGTAGTGATTCATTATTAGGATTGAGTTTTGAGTCACATGGACAGGACACATGCCTTTAATGGTCAGTAGGAAAATTTCACTCATGATAGCGGATGGGATTCAGCTCAATTCAAAATTGGGAGCATTTTCATCCATAACTTTGACTTAGAGCAGCTAAAGCAAGTTAAAACCATCATTTTGAAGCTGAAGATCATTAGCTTCATCTGAAGTAGTGGGATAATCTTTTCAAATTAATGATTTCATCAGGATATTCCCACCTATCTTCTTGGCTGCCCAGCTTACAGTACTTGGTATCTTGAATGTCACAAGTGACAAATTCCTGCTATCAATTAGCAAAGAAAAACCCCAACTACAAGATTTGAACTCCAGGACCCTGCAGGCTGCCAGCCCCCAGGCCCAGCTGCCCCCATTTTTTGGGGCTCAAATCAGAAATAGATTTGACTTTGGAGAAACCTCCAAAACCCACCAGTGTAGCACCTTCTAAGATCAAATTCTGCCCTTTGAAGGATCCTATTACTGTAGATTCTGAACCTGTTGAGAAAAATGCGGGATTGTCAATTTTTTGTGTTAATTCACCAACTTACTGGAATATTTTTCATCCATTTATATAAAAAATTAAGTTGTTCTTGGATGAAATTTACTCCATTAAGTTAGTGAGTTCATGCAAAAAAATTTGACAATCCCACATTTTTTCCAACAGGTTCTGAATCTACAGTACAGTTTTGAAGGCAATTTAACTCTAACACAAATAATGCATCACAAGAACTGTGATGAAATCCATCTAAGCAAAATATATTTCCTTCAGAGGAATACCTCCCCCACCTGTAAACTCAAGCATGGAAGGAAAAAATATAACTGCAAAGAATAAAAATTAAGAGAACTGAGTATTAGCAAGTGAAAATTAGATATTTGTGTCACAGCATAAGCAGGCTTGCAAATGATTATTATTCAAAAATAATAATTTTTATCTAATCTTTCTGAAAAAAGAGAGGTAATGTAACTTGAGCTCATGAAAACAGTTTTAATATTTTTAGGCAGGCTTTATTAATAAAAATAGAGAAAATAAGGGAGAAAGAGCTAAATTGTGCTAAGTTTTAATACAACTTTTAGTAAATAGATTTTAAGTAGGAAAAAACTTTTTGGCTCCAAAAGCTTTGAAAATAAGATGAGTAATCAATTTTTTGCTCCTGGACACAACTGTGCTATTTTCAGGAGGGTTTGACTAATGGTAAAAAGTGTAATTTGCAGTTTAAAAGATGACAAATTTTGAGAATCAAGTAAATTAAAAACTTAGAAGCTGAATTCATAGCCGCCAAAAATAAAAAGAAGACACAAATAGAGACTGATTTAAGCTTATGAGCTAAAAATTAATGTGAATAGGAAATGAAGAAAGCTATCTCCTCCTCAACAAAATTAAGTAAATGGTCAAAACACTAAATGAGTGCCAATGTTGTAAATTTGGGCTATCTAAACTAGCTAAATCTACAAGCTAAAGTTTATCTAAAATAGAGTATAGATAAAATATACTAATATCACTAAACTATTTAAGGCTTACTAAACACCAACTTCAACTGCTAAATAAAAGGCAATATCAAAGTATAAGTGTTAATTGTAAGGTTAAAAGCTCTGTTTATTAAGCTCATATGGGGATGATAATAAGCCTGATTATTTTAGCTCCACCAGTTGAATCCTATTGCAATTGAGGAAATCAACTTAAGGAATCCATTGTCAAATTGTATCAATGTATTAATTCCAATTATCTCAATAGAAATCAGAGTAGAGTACTCAATACTGCAACACCAAGGATTTCCAAACCCTGGTAAATGCTACCACCTGGCCCACAAGAATTTGCAAAAGTTTTCACAGTTTTGATGAGCCTAATTATACCCAGGAGATGATGGAAAGATGCTCATTGTCAATCTTATAATAAAGTGTTATGAACCTTTGGTTCACACAGGTCTTAATCTACATCCTTTTAGCACTTTACTTTTATTGAGTTTATACTTCAGGAAAGTATAATAAACAAAACAAATGGGAGGATTAAGAAGAGAATGATACTTTATTGGATATGGATATAGAATATTATAAAGTATCATGATAAGCCAAATGTTGTCCATGTATGTCATGGAGATCATGGGGCTTATCTGAGTAATGTTCTTCTTGGGTCACAAGGCTTAATCAAGTTGTGTTCCATTTAAGACCTGGATTGAGTGATCATTATCATAGATGGTTAACTGATAATGATGCCACCAGTTTATTGCCTGGGCGGTGAACCACTTGGTGAGCCGCTCAGTGATTTCCTTGGGGCGTTAATCCCCAAGAGGGAGTAATCAAAGATGTTGTGACATCTCCCCCTAGGGTGCTGGAAGGCAGAGCCTTGGGAACCTTCTTGAGAGTATCTGGTATACAGGCTTGATATCAATCTAGTTTGGCGTTGGGAACAGGAAGTCTTGAATTTTTTTTGGGCTGCTCTTACCTTATACAAACAGAGTTGGTCATGGTGCATATTTTTCTGTTCAGTTTGAGCTCCAATCCCTTTGATGAGGTAGGTTTTATAGGGCTTCACATCCATGACAATGCCTGGTCCACGTAACCCTGGGTCTAGTTTATGTTGGTCATGATTGACAACCCAGATCTTGTCTCTGACTTGGAACCTTACTTGTTTCAATGGGATTGTTTCCCGCTAAACCCTTTGTTGTTCCATCACTTCTTGGTCCTTTCTGGCTTGTAGTACTTTTGGGTCATTACTGTCTGGTATCTTCTTTGGAAGTGGCAGTTGTGGTCCTGTGGTTGTACTGACAAGTGAGGGTTTCTGACTATAGACAAGTTCATAAGGGCTTTTGCCTGTATTACAGTTGACTTGTGTTCTGCAGACCATAAGGGCGGTTGGTAGCATGTCAACCCAGGCTTTTGGATTGTTGGCAGACAACTTGCTGAGGGCTTCCACTAAAGAGCTGTTTAGTTGTTCTATATATCCATTTGCTTGTGGGTGATATGAGCTGGCTGTGACATGTTTTATTCCACTTTTGGCAAGATAGATGTTGGCTAATAGCTTTGAGTTAAGTGCCTCCATCTGTGATTAAGAGTTCAGGCTTTCCAAACTTTGCTATGATCTCATTGCCAATGAATTATCTCACATCATTGCCTTTGTGCTCTTTTGTGGCTTGTGCTACAGGCCATCTGATTCCATAGTCAATGAATGTGATGATGTACTTCTTGCCTTTGCTTTCACCTGGCATAGGTCCCACAATATCCAACAACCATACCTTGAAGGGTTGTGTGATGGATACAGGTACTACTGACTTGGGTGGAGCTTTGGTTTGGGCGTACTTCTCACAGACCTTGTACTTTTATAGTACTTCTCTGATATCATCTAGCATGTTGGGCCACCAGTAGCAAGACTTGAGGTATTCATGCAAGTTTCTGCTATGGGTGTGTCCCAAGTCTCTGTGATATCAGAGGATTGTGTCAATCTTTTGTGTTGACGGGACGCAGGGTACAGTGTCACCATTTGGAAGGATTTGGTGAAGGGTACCATATACGTTTTTGAACAGATGTTTGCTCTTGAGGACTTTCTCTTGGATGTCCATTGGTGTGCCAGGTGGGAACCCTTCCTGGAGATTCCCCATGATTAACATGGGCCAGTTGGGGCTGCTATCAGTGCGGAGGATGTATTTATTGTATAGCCTTGATAGGACGTCTGCAGTAAGCATATCTCTGCCTGGCTTGTATTTAATTTTCATGGGATATCTTTGTATGAGACTCATCCATTTGGCTTGTCTTCTTGACAGATGTTGTTATGTTTTGAAGAATATCAAATACTTGTGGTTGGTGAGTACTTTGAACGACTGGGCTCCTTCCAGATAGCATCGCCATTTCATGAGGCAGTGTATGATGGCAACCAATTCCTTATTGTGTATAGGGTATCTTTGTTTGCCGTCTGATAGTTTCCTTGATTTGTATGCTACAGAGAGAAAAGTCCTTTTGGGTTGTTTGGATATGGAGGACCCCTCCTATGGCATAATCAGAGGCGTTGGTTTCTAGCTCATAGATACCCTCACAGTTTGGGTATTGCAGGATGGGGGAAATAACCATGTGCTCTTTCAGTTGGCGGAAATGTTGATCTTGTAAAGGTGTCCAGACAAATTTGGTTATTATCCCAGTGATGGCTGTCAGGGCGCCCCATTCAGGAATGAACCTGTGTACGTAGGCTACCATTCCAAGGAAAGTGTGGAGTTTGCTCTTGTTCCTTGGGGCTGGCATCTCTGTTATAGCGCGTATTTTGTCAGGATCCAGCTTGATACTGTCCTTGCTGATGATATGGCTGAGGAATGGAAGTTCATTTGAGAAGACTTTGCATTTAGATGGTTTGGCAATCAATTGGTTTTCTTCAAGGGTACAGAGGACTGTGTGGACGTCTTCCCAGTGTTGCTGTAGGTTGGGACTATAAATGATGATGTTGGCCAGGTAGATAATTGCTCTTTTCCAAATGTGTTCCTTGAATACTTCATTCATGAAGGTTACAAAGGTACTTGGAGTGTTTGTCATGCCAAAATTGAGGACAACACATTCAAAGGATTTGTATTTAGTTCAAAATGCGGTCTTTGGAATGCCTTCAGGTTTCATGCAAATTTGGTGATAACCTGCTGTCAAATCAATTTTTATGAAGATTTAGGACCCCCCCAGGGCATCAAAAAGATCATCAATTAGGGGCAGGGAATACCTGCTCTTTATTGTGACCTCATTGAAGGCCCTGTAGTCTGTGACCAGGCATGTCAAGATTGACAATTCTTCCCCTCTGGAAACCCAGGCCCGGGAGCAGGATTTGAACCCCAGCCCTGAACCCCTACAGGCTGCCAGGCCTATGGACTGCTGGGCCGCCTGCCCGTGTTTTTTGGGGATCAAACCCCTGCAAGCTGAGGCTCCTGTGAGTTCCTGAAGCCAGAACACCAACACCAGCCCAACCATGGTGGCGCCCAAGGAGGAGCCTCTCAAATTGCCTAATGAAGGCAGAGATGGTGCCTATGTAAACTTCATGAGTTTGAAGTCCTCTCAAGCAACCAATCAGGAGCCAACCCAGGAAAGAGGCGCAGGCCTGCGGCCTGGCCCCATGACCACAATGCTAAAGCAAGATAATCAGGTAGACCAATTGAGATTTTTGATCAATGAAAGAACTCCCAGGCTGAGTGCCATTTTGCTGCCTTCAGACCCAAGTACCCAATTCCCCCAGCCCAGCTTTCCCCAATGCCCTGATGAACCCCCCATGGAAAATATTAAGTTTGGAGGTGGGGTGCTATATAGACCAAAGGATCCCGCACTCCAAACTTATTGTCATTTTTGAATAAAGGTTATGTTACTTTGGCTCATACAGCTATTACCATATTTTGTATTTGCTGTCTATAAGTTAAGTTCAAGATCTCCTGGCCCTCCTTCCTCTCTGCCCGCAGTTTTCTGTCCACCTGGTGCTCCCTTTGGGCCCGTTCATTTTACTGATTATCCATTAAAGCCCAAATATAAGGATTGCACACCAGAGAGTATCATCAAACTTGACCCATTTGCCCGCTTCTAATCTGCTATCAGATACAGCTGCCAAGGCCTGTGGATATTCTCTACCCCCAAGTTATTTAGAGGAAAATTCAACTATCTCCCAGCCTACAACGTTTATATGGAACCACCTGTAACACCAAAACCAATAACAGCCTCTTCCCCTGATCTACCAACCAACCATATCAGCAACTTTTTGGTATAGTGTACATCACCCTCACTGGGGTGGTGGACACCATTGTACCGGCCGCCGGCCCGTGGTCCTGGTTAGGAAAGTCTGCTTCTTACCTCTTAAAGTTAGCCCCTCTCTTGTGGTGGGCCCTGCCTGCAAAAAAACCTGGCCCAAGTTACCTCCAAAAACGGCGGGCCAGCCGCCTGAGAGTGGGTCCCTGACAAGGCGGAGGCCTCCATCTTTCTTTGCCACAAAGAAGACAGCGGTGCCAAAGGGTGATTTTGAGGGTCTGATGAGGCCTTTATTAAGTGCTTTGTCAAGATAAGCTTTCAGAGTGTTGTCTTTTTGTGGTGTAAGGTGGTAGATGGGTTGTGCTTTAGACACGCTACCTTTTAAGTCAATCTCATGTTGAATACCCCAATCAAGGAGTAACCCAGGTAGTGTTTCTTGGAATATGGAGGGAAATTCATTGACTAGCTGGTCTCTAATTGGGTTCTGTTTGTGTTGAGTTTCTGTGTTTTTGAAATGTATGACCTCATATGTACATGTGCTCCAATTGATTTTGCTGATGTCAGTTTCTTTTTCTGTTTACATGATCTTTACAAATATGTGGTCCCTCATGAGGGTGTCAAGATGTGTTGGGTACACGTGATGGTGGACTTCACCTTGCTGGATAGTGAGGGTGGCACTGTCCCAGTTGATGTGAGGCTTTTTCTTTTGCATCCAATTTAATCCAAGTATGATATTGTATTTGGGGATTGAAATGATGGGGCACTAATTGTTGTTTGGACGTCTCCAATTTGGGCTTGGAAAAGTTTTGTCTCATGGGTAATTGGTGTGCTTTGGTTGTCTGCCATGATGGCTTTCTTGATGCTACTCCAAATGGTAGGTAACTTCATGAGGTCTACAAAACTCTTGTTAATGAGTGATTCATTGGCTCCAGTGTCAAATAGTGCTGTGCCCTGGTATCTGCAAAAATGGAAAGGATAGGTAAGGAGTTTATTTCCAGATTGGGCGGCAAACAGTAGAGGATTGCTGGAGGGAACCTGGATCATGGTGATTGAGTCCACGTTCTGTTCTCTGTATGAGTCTTGTGAAGAGGGGGAGAGCGGCTTGCCTAAGCACTCCCCTGAGCTTTTCCCTCCTTGTTGGTATCTTCAGTGCTGGCCTGGTTGGCTTGTGCAGTGTGATTCCCGTTACAAGTTTGGTTACTGTTGGCTTGGTTGTTTTGCTTGTTGGGGCAAGGCTCTCTCTTAGCTTCAGGGTTTTCCTTGTGCTTGTTGTGGCGTGTAGATTGTCAGACTTCTGAGCTGTGTGTTTTCCTTCTAGGAATACATCCTCAAGGTTCTTGCAGCGGGTCATGTCAAACTGACGTCTAATGTGTGTGGCAGGCCAGTGTAGAAGTCCAGGCGTGGCCCAGGTTCATCAAAGTTGATGGTGGTGGGCACACGGTCACTTAGTTCTTCATATGTTGCAATGTTTTCCTCAATGGTTCCTGTCATTTTAAGGTTCAAAGCTCGGTCATAATCACCACATCCAAGTCCTTCATGGAGAACTTTTTGAGGAATGCGGCCTTGAACACTTCCCAATTTTCCTTCTGGTCAGGATGTTGGGCTAACCATTTGGTAACAAAGCGTGAAGCAGTTCCTGTGACACGAGGGCAATTTTGCTGACCCAGAGTCTTTGGGGGTACTCTACTTGTTCAAACTTGCTCTCAGTGCTGTTGATCCAAAGCAAAGCGTTTTCCCGGTATAGTCCTGTGAAGGTGCCAATCTCAGCGGTATGTAAGCATTGAAACACAATACAGTAGTTTTAAAAGCTATGGAAACAAGCAAAAATCCTTCAGATTTAAACAAAATGATTTCAGATTTAAACAAAATCCAAGTTGCGCGAGATTCAGGATTCAATTAATTTAAATATTTTTGGTTAATGAATGAACTGTCAAACCAAAAAAATTTCACTAGCCCATCATACAAAATTATATCAAACATCAAGCAGTGTAGTTCAAACCACAAACAAAATTAACTGACACAACAACTGAAATGGGTGGATGCTATTCCAGAGTATATTATAATCCAAGCAGGATTATATGAGGCACCAACAGAAGGACTAAAGTGAAACAAAATTGGAGCAATCTAGAAGCGAGATTACACAAGCACAAAACAAAATGAACTCACACAAGATGTGTAGTATGAGCAGCCTAAAATAGAAAAATAACAGTTTAACAGCCAATCAACAGCTATCCAATTTAGGACCAGAGGCATTTTATCCATTTTCATGGCTCCAGATTTGTATGAAAAGTTTTTGAGAACTTTCCAAATATGGACTTGAGATTACAATAAAAACAATTCATTAAATTTTAAAATTTCTACTTTTAGTGATTTTATCCTAGGTTTTTTACAATGGTTTTTAATAACAACATCTTCAACAGCGCCAGCAGCCAAGCCAGCAGCAGCCAAGCCAGCTTCAATGGAAGCAAGGCTCAGAACGTAGAGGTACCCGTTTACACCCAAGCCTTTGAGGCAGGTAAAAAGGAAGCTGACCTGTACCTTACCACCAACCCCTATGGCTTTGACTTGTTTGAGAGTCACTTAGCGTCTAGCTCTGCCCCTGCTTCCACACCCACCTCTGCACAAGCTGCCCGTTAACTAACCAATCAGGATGGCAACCCTGATTTGGAACATCTTTCTGCCACCAGCCAACCTGCTCCCCCTCAGCCAATTAGGCTTCAGCTCCTGCCGCCCAGTGCCCCAAGCAACAAATCATCACCGCCCAAATTCTTCAGGAAATTGTGGCACTCAACCTGCAGGGTCTGTCCTGGGATCAGATTGCCGCCCAGTTGCAATTTACCCGAGCCACCATAATGCAGGAGTTCAACAACCTAATGAATAAGGGGAATCTGATTGGGACAGCCAAGAAGCCAAAGAAGGCCACAGAGTCCCAGATAACCAAGGCCTACCCAATAATGCTTGACCTCCTCCAGCGGGACCCCAAGCTTCCCTTGACCCAGGTCCAGAATCAGCTTTTGCACCATAACATATGGGTCTACAAGCGCATGGTGCAGCTCTGGATGTATGGGAAAGTGGCTTCCATACGGGTTCTTACCAATTTGCCAGCAACCAATGGAATGGCACTGAGGATTCCCTGTATGATCCCGCCATTGAATCCACCCTGGTCTGATTCCTGACTAGTCTGTCAGATGATGTCATGTTCATCTCTTACTATAAGCTATCCATAGTTTTTGATGATTTTGGCACCCAAGGAAAAGCCGCCACCAAGTATGGAAGGAAGAAGGTCAAGAAGGGGACTTTCATTGGTGCATTTCTGGCTGTTTCAGCCAAGGGTTTTGTTTACTATTGGACAAACCCTGATTTCATCAATGGGTTCTCATACGGCCACATCCTTGGTGGATTGCTCAACTCCTGGAATGGCTCAAATTCCAAATACCAGGTTTTATTGAGCCACCAGATGGAGGGAAGCTCCGCCGCCCTTGAGGCCATCCAGGGACGCGGGCACCAGGCCTCAGTCTACCCCGCTGGCTATGCCAACGTCCATCTGGATGATGTTGTCTTCTTCAACATTGGAGATACACTACAGGAGCGCTGCCCTCAGGCTTTCAACAACCTCTATCTTGGGGTCCTTGATCACAATTTTCTCTTTGGTCACCAAATGGTGGCTGACTTGTTTGCGCAAATGGTTTTCCATGTGAACATAGACAACCAATCACACAAGAATAAGCACCTCCCACCCCATGCCACAGCCACCTACCAGCCCATCCAGCCAATGACTGATGAGGAGTACAATGAGCGGTATATAGTGGCCATCACGTGCAATCCTCCTGTCTCCACCCCCGCCACCAACACTCCCCTGCCCACAAACCCAACCCATCCAATCCCAGACTCCCCAGGCCAGCACTGCCTCTATGTCCTCCTTCCCACGCCATTCTGCCTACCAGGCATCACTCTTCCCTGCCCCAATAAACCCCTGTCACCAAACATTTTCTATTTATATTATCTTTTTTTTGAATTTCAATTGTTCATGTTCATTTTGTTTATAGTTGGTTTTATTCTTTATGTTCAGTTTATTTCTATAAAATCATATATTTACTAAGGTGTGTATCTAGATCATGAACACAGTTATTTTTAGCACCCAATCATAGCCCCTTGTGAAAACATTAATAACAATTTGGAGATCAGCTAAATTTGAATTAGAAAATTATAGGTTAATTTTTTAGATAAAGTTGTTACTGATCTGAATTCAAAACCTTAATGATAAACTTTAAGCCAATCAGGAGCCGGGTGATAGTGGTTGTTGTGACATAAAGGGTCATTCAATAATTCTTTGATGTATGTGCGCTAATTAATATGATTGACTGGATGTTTTGCCATTGTACACCATTGCCGCTGTGGCAAGTTGTTGATGGACTAGTGCCCAATCAGCTGCTGGGTTAGCCCTAGTCCATCAACAACTTGCCACAGCGGCAATGGCATACAATGGCAAAACATCCAGCCAATCATATTAATTAGCACACATGCATCAAAGAATTATTGAATGACCCTTTATGTCACAAAAATCAATTTATCACTTGGCTCCTGATTGGCTTAAAGTTTATCATTAAGGTTTTGAATTTGGATCAGTAACAACTTTATCTAAAAAAAGTTAACCTATAATTTTCTAATTCAAATTTAGCTGATCACCAAATTGTTGTTAATGTTTTCACAAGGGGCTATGCCAAGCGCTAAAAATAATATGGTAATCAAGGATACAATGCCAACACAAAGCAAACAACGCATATTGAGATGGGTGTAAAACATATACACAATGGGTAAAAAGATGGGATAATGTGATAAACAGGAAAACAAAAAGGAAAAAACAAAGAGGCAACAGTATCAAAATAATACAGAATTTATTGGGGAAAAAGCTATAAAAACATATAGAAAGGTTAGTAAAAAAATAAAATGAGAGAACTCAAAAAGCTGCTAAAAGATCTCAACTTGACAATTGCCAAAATTAAATAGATTTGCCGCAAGGTCAAAGCAAGAGTTAAGTCTGCCGTCCTTGAAGGGGACAAAATTGAAAAGGTGTCCACCAAAGCACTCATGGCCAAGATTCCAGACACCCCCAAAACAACAATTGAGCAACTTTTAAATTTCCAGAAGCACGTTGTGGAAGGCCTTCAATTCAAGTCCTTTGCCCTCTCCGTGCTGTCTGTCTGGACAGATGACCCAGAAATGTATGCCCACCTAAGACCCGCAAAACATACCCAAAAAGATGACACTGAGCAGCCAGCACAACTAGTTACACCAAGAATAGCAAAGCCTGCCAAGGCTACGGGCAAGGAGGAGACTGCAGAAGGTAACCTAAAATAATAATTAATAAAAATTTTCAAATACTGTACCTTTTTTTAGAAGAAGTCAATGGTGAACTCCGCTTGGTCCTGTGTCAGGACTGAGAATTTAAGTCTCAACTGATATTTCCTATTTTGTTGATATTTATGCCAAGTCTTCTATTTGTTTGTTTGTTTCTCCTTTACCATCTTTGGTTGTCTATATTTCCACAAATACTGAACCATTTCAGCCTAAACTGATGTCAGCCAAAAGCCCTCAATTCCAGCTTTCAAATTTTACTCCTGACAATATACTTCCAATTCAAAATTTTGAGTTAATCTCGCTTAAACATAATTCACCTATCATCTCCTTTTCATAGAATTGGGTATAAAAACCCTCACAGTTCTATTATTCCAAGCAATTCAATCTCCTCCTGTTTAGGCTCATCAATAAAACTATTGTCTCAATCCTAGCTGTATCTCTTGTATCCTTGGGAAATAGTAATTTTTTGGTGATGGTTGAGCACAGGCTTTGATACAACTGCAGCTGTTGTTCAAAAAGTCTTAAGTCTTAAGTCTTACATCCTGGTCTCTTTTGTCCTTGCCACATTCTACGCCAACTACGCCACTCATGTGGCCAAGCAGCTTTTCCTGTCCCCCCCTGTCTTGCAGGAGCTTGAAGACTGTATTCATGTATCCTTTCCTATGTCCAGGGAGGCATTGGCTGGGCTGACGCATGGAGAGGGGGCATCCAAGTGGGCAGTATCTGCCCACTTGGATGCCCAACTGGTCCACCTGGACCCGGTATCACTCAGTGGAGTTTACTGTGTAAACTCCATTGAGCTTGTTTGGTATATCTTGGTGACGCTCCCATTCAAGAATGTACCAGAGATGGGCTGGGCTCATGTGGCTGCTTGCTTCTGCTTCCCGGTGGAGCACACCCTGTCTTACTTGCTGGAGAACTTCAAGCGCGCGGTAGAAAAACTGGCTGTTGTGGATGCAACAGCTGTGAAGAAGACCAAGATCCTCCTGGCGGACTTTGGGCTGTCCTGGAGTGCCAACAAGACGGGGGTCCCAGAAGCTATGGATCTTACCTTTGGCAAAAACTAAACATGAGAAAAAATAAGCGCAGTATACAACAAACTGTGTGAGTTTACAGAAGCCTTTGCTGGGCAAAGGCTTCACCTCGTTGTTTACCTGGGGTTCCTCTTTTACTTTGGGATGGGCACGTTGGTTAAGGACCTGGATGGGGTCCTTCTGGGGATCAACAAGGCCAGGCTCTCCCTGGATGGGAAGAAGGTCCCCCCAGGTACAACTTGGTGGATCACGTCATCCAGGACGCCTTGGTCCTGGCTGGCATCTTCAGGTTTGCAGCCCCGCCAGAAAAGCTGCTACTTCATTCCCACCTAAAAATACTCCCTTTTACCAGCCGCCATAAATATTTTAACCAGGGTGTATCCACTGTCCACAGTGTGGCAGTGGAGGTTGTGCGCCACCTCCATTGTGGGGTGGGTACATACCGCCAAACTCACTATAGGTGATCTTAATAAATTCTCTCTTCCAAATAATTACATTGCAATTTATAATATTTTTATTATAATAAATTTTTCTAATTCTTATTTTAGCAAACAAGATCTGCAGAATATATCCCAGAGAAGGTCCTAATAAAAGCATAATAATATATTTCAATAAAATCTACTTCTGATTTGGACACATTACATTAACTTTTTTTGATTATTATATTTATTTTCCAAATGTGATATTGATGCGTTTGCGTAATCCAGTATCAAGCATTTGGGATACCCTTAGATGACATAATAAAATAATATACAATAAAATAAATAAATTACTTACATCTATTGATGGATCTTCTGTATGTGATTGCGGGCGTAGAAACATCTAAATATAAAATGATAATTAATTAATGTTGAATAATAAATTGAGAATATAAAAAAATTGGACACACTAAGCTTTTAATTGATTGGCTGTTTGGCTAGGCACACGGGGATAAAAAAATCAGCATGGCCATAGAATTTGGCCACGGTCTCAGCTGGGAGGGTATGAATCCTGGCCTGCAGCAAATCAAACAGGTCCTCAGTCCCAGTTGGGGTTCCTTGCTTGACAACTCGCTTGAGCCACCCAAAGACTTCCTTGGTGGGATTTAGGAAGGGCAAATAGGCGGGGAGGAAGAGAAGGCGCATATTTGCTGTGGCCAATTGCTGGGGGCCCACTGCAATGCTCGTGTTGATTGATGGAAATTTTTCAAGAATATCTGCCACCTTGTGGAGACCAACGTTGTCCAACAAAATTGCAATTGGTGAAGCCC
Organism: Entomophthora muscae; assembly: GCA_014839935.2. Classification (NCBI taxonomy): domain Eukaryota; kingdom Fungi; phylum Entomophthoromycota; class Entomophthoromycetes; order Entomophthorales; family Entomophthoraceae; genus Entomophthora; species Entomophthora muscae. The sequence goes on from QTSX02007254.1 coordinate 102,320, forward strand.
AGGCTCGTGCACCTCAGGTGCTCCTGGACCAATCAGAGAAATGACAGGAAGGTCCGGCTATTGTAGGAGCCTAGTATCATTTGGTAGAGCTTGGCCCCCTTTGGACCAGGAAGAGCCACCATTGAATAGGCTGTGGCGCAGACTGCAGCACGCCAAGCCACCCCGTCATTGGAGCCTCTGGGGACATACCCATACTCATTGTGCATCAACGAGGCAAATGCTGATTTGTCAATATAGTAAAATTTGACTGTCCCCTTGGCTTTGAGGGCAGTATATGCCTCTGCGTAGTTTTTTGGGTCTCAATATTGGCTGGGTTGTTCCAATTGTATGGGGATACCCTAATTTTTTTCAGGAAAATTGCATTCCCTTGACCAGATGGTAGTAAAAGGAAATTGAGGCCTCAATCCCAAAAGCGGACTTGACCATAGCCTGTATATTTGCCAGTTCAAGATGGCAGTCCCGGGTGATCCACTGGCGGATTGCCCATTTGTGCTCCTTGGTGAGCATATTGGAAACGTGCAAGGATTTTTCCGCGGCAAGGACTCGGCCAGTATCAACGAACTTGTTGAAGGTCTTGCTGGCGTACTCGGGATCCACCCCAACAAGGGCCGCAGCCGCCTTGTAGTCACCTGATTCCTGCATTAACTTAAGCAGGATGATGCGTTTGATGTCGGGGATGCGCTTCTGGGCGGGCTTTGTGGGTTCAGACAGACCAGGATCCTGATTGATGACAGGCTTGCAAGGCATGGGCACCTTGTTTTAGAAGGCTGCAACTTTCTTTAGCACCAGCTGTTCCTCATTAGTTTGGTAGAACTGGGGCTCCTCTTCATCCTCCTGATTGCCATCACTGACGTAGGGCTCATAGCTAGTATCAAGTACAGGCTTCACCTTCTCCAGCATGGCTGACAGGACCAACTCTTGCCAGTACACAACGTCAAACACATACAAAGTAAGTTCTACCTCCTTGTTTCTAACCATTTTTGTCGTGATAACCTTGGTGGGCTTCCGGGTCAGCGTTGGGACCCGAGGGTTGATGCTCTGCACCCTAGCAGCTTGTGCTCCTTGAACCGGCTATGTCAGTGCAGCGTCACTATGGAACTCTTTTCTCCCGCCTCCCTCCTGAGTAGGCACTTGTGTTGTACTAAGTCTATTCTTTGACCCGCGGGGGTGACCGCAACCGCGGCGCAGAACAGGTGCAATGGTAGTCTGTTATTGTGTTCCTTCCATTTTTAGAATTTAATAAAATATTAAATAAAACTTAATTAAGTTACTCTCTAATTTTAATTTTTGCTTTTATCTGTTTATGGATATTCAATTATTATTTTTTCCCACCCAATATCCCAATTATAGATTTTTTATTTCTTAATTAGTTGTTTTTGGTTTTACAACACCAATTTTAGAATACCTGAAATAATTTCCACCCTTTTTCCCAGATTTTACTGCCAAATTCAAACACCCAACACAATATTTTTAAAATTTATGTTTCAGATCTCGTGTCTTATTTTAAATACCTTGGTATCATTCATGATTACAATCCATTGCACACATTGTGTGAGTGATTTTATTTACATTGTGAGTTGCTATTGTGTTTTGTTTTTGGATTGAGTTTTGACACACCTTGCTTGGGTGTATTTTGTCACTGATTCACATAGTAAACATATGTACACTGAAAGTCAACTCACACCATTTTGTTTGTGAATTGATGTATTTCAGATTATATTTTGAATGGTTTTGCTTTGTGTGTGAGCTTTTTGTTGCTGTGTTGACCCATTTTGCCCATTAACGCCAATAAACCCTGTTAACAGACTATATATTTTAACCTGAGACTTGGATTTTGTTTAAATCTGAAATCATTTTGTTTAAATCTGAAGAATTTTTGCTTGTTGCCATAGCTTTTAAAACTACTGTATTGGGTATCTCAGGTTGCGTGGGCGCTGTGGTGGTTGGTGTGGTAGGGAACAGTCTGCGGGTTTTGAGGGCGTTGTACTGGTCAATAGGTACAAGGAGATTATTGTAGATGATAAGGCCTAGGGGGACATCTTGTACTACTTTTTAATCTCTCCAACCGTTAGGGAGCGGCATTGTTTGTGTTCTTTTCTTGGGAGGAATTTTTCCTTTGAGTTGGGTAGGTATGGATAACCTACTTGTGCTACCACTGTTGAGTTTATACTTCTGGGAAGTATAATAAACAAAATAAAGGGGAAGATTAAGAAGAGAATGATACTTTATTGGATATGAATATAGAATATTATAAAGTATCATGACAAGCCACATGTCGTCCATGTACGTCATGGAGATCATGGGGCTTATCTGATTAATGTTCTTCTTGGGTCACAAGGCTTAATCAAGTTGTGTTCCATTTAGGACCTGGATTGAGTGATCCTTGTCATAGATGGTTAACTGATAATGGTGCCACCAGTTTATTGCCTGAGCGGTGAACCACTTGGTGAGCCGCTCAGTGATCTACTCGGGGCGTTAATCCCCAAGAGGGAGTAATCAAAGATGTTGTGACACTTTTTATAATTTGATCTTTCCGGGACCATCCCCACTTCCCACCAAGCCCAAGAAAAGGAGACCAAACACCCAAATATTTTGTCCTCTTGGAGCTCCCTATGGCCCGGTTCATTTTACAGAGTATCCTCCAAATCCAGATTATTGGAGTTCACATTAGAGGAGATCCTAATTTATGACCCAGAAGCCTGTACCAGAGGAACATAGCTTATTGGTTGTAAAGGAACTTGGATCACTATGCAACCTTTGCAATTTTGCGGCAAATATAACTAACTGCCTGCATGTTTAATACCAATAACCCCTCCCTTGACCTGCGGCCCAACCACCCATAAGAATTCATTGCTACTAGTGAGTCCATCTCCACCCAGATATTTGGAGTCATGTACATCACTCTCACTGGCTTAATCAATTCTATGGTGCCCACCAGCGGACCCTGGGCCATCATCAGGAAATCACTATCCTACATTGTAAAGTTAGCCCCCATCCTGTGAGGGGCCCTTCCTTCTGGGCCTGCGGGCCGTCCGCCCGCAAGTTCTCAGGAACCTACCACAGGATGAATCCCTGGCACTGGCATGTGATCAGAAATGCTGGCCACAGCACAAGCTTTATTTAGAAACTAGTTTCTAACATTTGAAAACATATATTTCTAAATAATGCTCTGCAGTATCCTTTTAGGTTAAATGTGAGTGCATTTAAGAGTCAATTGGGGCAAGGTAGGATGGGTAGGGAGCATTCCAGAGTTATAGCTAGCTTAGAAGTTTTAGGGGTTTATTGGTATAGTAAATTGAATTCTGATAGGAGAACTTTGAACCAATCAGGTCCTTTCTATGCACAATGGTAGCTCTGGAATCTTAAGTGGGCGAGGGAAATGCTGACAGCTAATTCCAAAAAAATTAAAAGTATGACTTTATAGTATCAAATAGTTCTTATATGCGAGCAAACCTAAAGTTTGTGTGGGTAGAATTAAAAATGACATGAGATATCAATTAAAATAGGATTTACAAGCCGAAGCTGATGAAATGCTTTAATAATCTAGTTGGCTTTGATTAAGAAGTTTCAAGTGACTTGTTTAATGGTTGATATTTATAGCTTGCTAGTTATATCCAGGAGCAGATGTTATGATTTTTGATGATTAAATGTTCCTGTGGATAATGAAGGTGGGTTTGTCAAAATAAACTAAAGTATATTTCTGGCTGCTGATTAGTTGAAACCTTAGTCTTTGGTAGAATAACGGGAGCATCCAATTATAACAATGGCTCTGATATGCTGGGTTTGAATTGCGGCAAGATGAATAAATACTGAGGTATTGAGCGTCGAACCGAGTTTAATTGTGATGTTGAAAGTTGCATAAGATCGATACATGCGATGTAAAGAAGTACAGTTGGATGATAGTATATATATGAGTTGGAGGCGATTGAGCAGGTGCTGAGCAGCGTATCCATTAATTAAATCTGTTGTAAAGCCAGAAGGATGGGTGGCAGGCTCCACAGTGTCAGCAAGTTCCATTACCATCCAGTGGCGTGATGTCAATTCTCAAGAATGGATCCTGGGTCCCCTGTTGAGGTGAACTGTTAATTTACCAGAATCCCATCTTATTTCCATCCCGCAGTTTATTTTCAAACATCAAGTATTTTTTATCCCAATCCTAGATAATTACAGCTTCTTGTTATTTGGCTGTGTTACCATGGATTTCAAAAGAGTGTGCCGCGCGCTGTACAAGTATGAGGCGGTCGAGGAAGGAGAATTATCTTTTGAAGAAGAGGCCATTATTTATATTTGGGACGATTCCAATGAAGAGTGGTGGCGTGCCTCCTTAGAGATGGCCCAAAACGAATCTGAACTTGTTACTGGCTTGATCCCCTACAATTACGTTGAAGAGGTAAATCTAGCTTTATTCACTAGACACCCTTATAAGACTTAAATTATTATATATCTTACTTTGTTTTATTATAAACAGATGGAGCATCTCTGTAAAGCCAGGGCGCTGTATGATTATGAGGCATTAAATAATGACGAATTATCTTTTAAAGAAGGAGCAGAATTTCTGGTTTATCAAAAGGATGGTGAAGATTGGATGATGGTCAATTACAATGGAGTGTTTGGGTTTGTCCCACAGAGCTATGTTGAGGAGGTAATATGAAATTCAGAATTTAGAATTAACTTTTGAAACTAGTTTTCAGAAGATAATTTCGAAGATCAAGGATACCTTGAACCTACCAAGCCAGTCGAGGTAGGTTACTTCCTTAATTACTTTTCTCAACATCCTCCAGCAAGTGCCCGTCCAAACAGATAGCCCTGATCGTGAGCCTGTCTCTGCAGCTCCTATTTTGGCCGAACCCTCAGTAGCAAAAAAATCTCTTAAAGATGACTATGGTCTACTGGAGAGTTTCGGTATGTATGCTTTACGGTCTCCATTTGAATACTGGGTTTATTTTTTCTGTTCCTTAGGAAGTGGACAAGAAAAAGAAAAGCAAGAAGAAAGTGAGACTTGGTCTTAGCACCGATGCTTTTTACGTTGCTAGCGAAGATAACAAGGTTTGTATAACTTCACCTCGCTTCTCATTTCAATTGGGACTTTTAGTCAGCGCCAATCAGGGAATGGGCTGTCTCTGATCTTGCGTCCTACGGAATAAAGAATAAACATGTGCTGATTGAGAATCTCAGGCGACGATGCCATCTCCTTTGATTTCAGCTGCAGCTCCATCAAGCAGGCTGAAGCAATCGCCTTCAAGATCCGCTCCTGCTCAAAGGCCAGGTTCAACGAAAAGCCAGCCAAGGTAAGCTATATATGCTGGGCTGTAAGCTTATTCCGTTGGTTTATAGTCCAGTGGTTTGTTTGGCATGTTTAAAAAGGAGCAATCCAAGCCCAAGGCGCCTCCAAGTGCAAAGGGCCGTTTATCCGAACCCCGCAATGCCAACCACTTGACAACCCTCAAGGAAAAAAACAGTACCGCACCTCTCCCTGCTTTGCCCCAGTCTGCTGACAGAGATTCAAGTTACAGTAAACCTCCTAGTAGGTACAGCACCCTAGAAGATGCAGCCCCACCCAAGGCGGCATCTAATCCAATCAGCTCAAAACCCAACGAGGGAGAAATTGCAGTTGTTTTGTATAACTTCACTAGCGTTGAAGAGGATGAGCTTTCGGTGCAAGCCAACGAGCGTATATACGTTATTGATAAATCCGACAGCGCCTGGTGGCTATGTCGCGTGTATTATGACGACGGCCAGTTCAAAGACGGTCTTGTCCCGTCAGACTACGTCTCACCTCTTTCCGCTGAAAATCAAGCGACTGTCTCCAAATCGACTTCTGGACCGCCTCCCTCAAGCACCCCAGCCGCTGCACCAGAACCTCCAACTTCGAAATCTGCCACATCAACAAAGGAATCTACTGGCCCCAATCCTGACCGGCTGCGTGAATGGACGGATGCTACAGGCTCCTTTAAAGTTGAAGCGGAGCTCATCAAGTATGCAGAAGGCAAAATACACCTCCACAAAACAAACGGCGTAAAGATTGCTGTGCCGTTGGAGAAAATGAGTGCCATTGACGTGCATTACGTCTCCGAAGTGATTGGCCAGGATCTGTCAGCAAACTTTGAAGCAGCAAAACGAGAAAGAGCCGAAGTAAGCAAGTGGAAAGAATTCTTTCTTGAAGCAGGCGTTTCACCATCTGACGCGGCAACCTACGCCAACAAATTCACCCACGAAAAGATTGACCGCCAGCTCCTTCGCGACATGGACCGCCCTACACTAAAAGGCCTTGGTCTCACTGAAGGCGATACCTTGCGTGTCGAAAAGGCCTGCCAGAAGGCCAAAGCCGCAGAGGAAGACGAGGCATTTGCTCAGCGGCTTCAGCAGGAGGAGGTCGATCGATTACGCAAAGAAACAGGCGGCGGCAATCTGCGCGAATATCAAATCGAACAAGACGCCATGCTAGCACGCAAGTTGCAGCAAGAAACAGACTCTGTCGGAACCTGGCAAAACTTCCCCACAAAAGCCAACGAATCACGCAATCAAAAGTATGGCCTTGGGCTCGGCAACAAAACAGGACGTCCTTCTAAAGGCGTCAACCCAAATGCCCTATTCGAGGCCAGCGCCAAGCTGCAAGAAGAAAATCTCAAAGAAAGCCCCAAAGCCATGACTAAAATCACCACTAAGAAATCCACCCCGCAATCTGGATTCACGGATGACATTTGGGCTGTGCCTGGTGAAAAACCCGCTCCCAGACAATTGGCCCTGGATCCCTCAGGAATACCTCAACTCCAGTCCAAATCCTGGGATGCCTTTGGCGCAAAGGCCAAGGATCAGGCCGAGAAGCCTTTATTTACTCGCAAGGATTCTTCTCGCCCCACCAAGCCTTCTGAGATCGAAGAGAAATGGGGCTTTGTTCAAGCCAACTTTGAACACCAAACAGCGGCAAAACCAGAGGCAAAACCAGAGCCTCCTGAACCCGCCCCTCAGGCAGCCCCCTCGTTCAAACCTGCCGGTCCACTTGCACAACCATTGATCCCAGTTCCAAGAGGTGGGAATTCAAATGTCTTTGTGCCGACTCGCAGACCACCTCCCCCCAAACCTGCTGCCAACGTATTTGCTGACAACCCAGCCAGCGCTCCCAATATTGGTGCTGCTGCTGGTGTCACCACTCGAGTAGCCCCCAAGCCAGAACCCTTTAGCGCTCAGCCCAACTTGTTCAATGCCGCACCTTTACCTGCCTCTAACAACAGTGGCATGGCATTTTCATCCCAACCAACCAATCTGTTCTCAGAGGCACCCAAGAGCAATCCTACACCCTCCAACATGTTTTCAGGTGCCTCTAAAAACTTCAGCGAAGCTCCTTTTAGCGGGGCTGCTTCCATGGCTACTAGGTTCATCGACAACTCATTCGTCAGAAACCAACCCAACAACAACATCTTTGGCAACCAAACATCCTCCAGGCCAGCATCGACAAACACGCCTTCCAACACGGGCTATCAGTTCGACGATCTCTCGCTAGAAAGCCTTGGCCTCAAGCCAGCACCCGTGGCCAACATTGTCAAGCCGGAGGCTCGCCCTCACTCGGCAATGGGACTTCAATCCAATAGCTTCTATGGGCAGCATGAGCCTACGTCTTTCTCGTTCGCTGATTTTTCCCAGCGGCCAGGTAATTCCACTTTACGTCCTTTACTTAAACCAACAGCCTCCGCCAGCCAAGGCAGCTTAGCATCGCACAATGCTGCGTCTTCCTTCGCCACAGGGATTAACAAATCTACTGAATCATTCAGCAATTCGCCAAGAAATGATTTCAAGCCAATCTCCAGCAACTACTCTGCCGCCCCTAGCCGCAACGACTACCAGACAGGGTATCTCAGTGACGCTAGCATGCAATTCTCAGGAAGCACTCCAAACCCCAATGCAAACATGCCGCTTTCTTCCAACTATCCAACGTCTAGAGCCCCTGCAGGGGGAAGTCTCGCATCCAATCAGCCAGCAGGATTCTCAAGTAGCGCCTACACAGGCAACAACTTGAATCAAACTTCGAGTTTCGCGGGAAGCAACGCAAATCAAGGAGGATATCCAGCAAGCAACTTTAGTACCAATCAGGATAGAAGCTTTTCAGGCAGCAGTTTGAATCAACCTTCAAACTTATCAGCCACTGGTCTGAACCAGAACTATTCCGTTTTCTCAAACAACCCAAGCTACGCCGGAAACACGTTGAACCAAAACTCAAGCTTCTCGACCAGCAGCTTCAATCAAACCTCTAGCTTCTCGGCCAGCAGCTTGAGTCAGAACTATCCTGGAAACACTTCGACGTTTTCATCAAACAACCCCAGCCAAAGCTATGCTGGAAACAACTTTGTTCAAACCTCAAGCTTCCTCGCAAGCAACTTGAATCAGAACACCTCGCTTCAGGGCGGTTACTCTGGAAACACTCAAAGTTACTCTGGGAACAACCTGAACCAAACAGGAAACTTCACAACTGCCTATAACAGCATGACTCCCAGCTTAACTAGTAAGCCAGACTATTCAACCGGCTTTGCTTCAAATACCTTTTCTGGAGGATACAGCTCTAACTTGGGCGGCGGAGCTGCTCAAGGCTTTAGATCAGATTTTGGCTCTGGAAACATGTCTAATCCAAGCTATCCCGGAACTTCCATGGGAATGAATGGCATGCCGCCACAGAACTCTGGAAGTTCCTATTCAGCATTCAGCGGAGTAGATCCCCTGAACTCGGGAAATACCCCCAACTACCCCAACCAGCCGCCCAACCAGCCGCCCCCAATGTCCAATCAACAATACTACCAGCAATCTCAGTCAAGGTTTTACCCAAATTAAAGCCAATGTAATGATCAAGATATACAAAATAATAAACACTTTTAATTAACTCATAAACCCCCTTTGAAATGCTAGCAAGCCTAGTCAAATCCAGATACTCCAGCAAGTGGACTTCTCTTTAAGACAGCCAACCTCAAGGCTGGAACAGCATGCTTGTCTTCTGCTAAATAGACCAGACCCTACCAGTGCTACCTTTCTTTCATGGTCAGGATCTCTGGTCAGACCTAACTCTTGAACTGGTAAAGTTGATACGATCCAGAACATTTCCCACTTCATTACAGCAATAAGGCCCCACCAGAGCAAGAAGGTACAGGTCTACCTTAGAAATGACCAAGTGTGTTATAAAGGTCAATATCCAGGGGAAATACTTGCATGGTAGAACATCTACTCTCAACTGTGCAGCTTACACAGGGTTGCACAAAAAAGGAAGAGAACATCTGAATAGATAATGCCATTATTTCAGAAGAGATGATGCAATACTGACTGTGAAATTCAGGGATAGACCAACAGATCTATTATAAGGGGTGCTATTCCTAGGAGATAGGCTGCGCTTAACATATGGAACTATTCAACCATGATATCTCAACTGATGAGTTTGGCTTGGCACATCCTGGCTTCAGGTCTTGGGCGGGTCAAACCAGGTTACACATCTTCTCTTCTGACCCACAACCTTGCTAGGGGGTCTACCTGGCAGTTTTGACACCATCTAAAAGATAGAGAGCAGATGTTTGAACTATCACTGGAACAGAAAGGGCTGCTTCCCCAAGTATCCTGCGGTTCTTTTGCAGTCAAGACCGAGCAAGCAAGAGACCAGGTCTATAAATATGGGTGAAAGATCAGAAACTATTGTAATGTCACAGCCTAATCTTCAATTGCATCTACCACCATCTCTTAAGATGAAGGAAGTGCACATAGATTTAATTTATGCAAGGTTTCCTGTTGAGCTGTGCTCTACTATTCTTAAATAGGTGAGAACTTGGGTGGAAGTCTTTATGGCAAAAGACTTGCAGTTCAAGCTTTTCCCCTGTGTTTGGGTGGTGTGAAAGTAGGTCTTCCAAACACTTAGGAAGAGGGTGCTTGAAGCTTAGTTTCAAAGTGAAGTAAGGAAAAACTTGGGTTTGTTTAGAAAGGGGACCATCCTTAAATACAGAGAGCATTGATCCCTTTATTGTTAGTGAAAATTCCAGTGCACCTACCACAGGTAGAGGTGCAGGAGTCTCACTGATCGATCCTGATCCAAATCTGGGGAAGCTGAACACTTCAGGCCAAAGCAAACCTCTTCTATTCCGCACCCTGTATTTTGAGCTGAGCCACACACCAGTCCAATCAATAGATCTTGCAGAGTTGTATTTACAACATTTTCTGAAAATCCCATCCAACAGTCTCATATTGGGGCTAAACTTGATTTCTTCTTCAATCAAAGACTTAAGCAATTACTTTTCAGCAAAGCTGAAAGGTCTTTCCCCAAAGGTTCACAGTGATAAACCAAATATGAAAATCAATGGATTGGGATTTAATAGTTAGAGGAAGATAGGGACCGGCTGGATAAGCATATTAAGTAGCACTTCTGAAAACTTGTAATGGTTTATAGATAAAAATCTGGCTTTATAAGTGTCAGCAAAAAACCAACAAAGTGTTGATAAAACCTTTTTTTATAAATGGGATGTTTAAATTAGGGGAATTGCCACCAGAACAGCTATAACTGTTGTGGGACAAGCTTGCCTTCAATTTTAAGAGGCCATAGAGCATGCCAGTAACTTAAAGCTGTATTGTCTAGATGGCCTAAACATGAGCTTGAGCCTTTTAAGATTTAAGGGGTTAAATCCTGTGTAAAATTTTACATTTATTAGCTAGCAAACAACTGCAATTATAAATATAGGAATAAAAGGAAATGTATGAGAGTATTACAAAAGCTTCAGATTGAGAGCTTGATGTTTATAAAAGCTGTTTAATCTAAAGACAAGGAAACAATATGAAACTGGAAATACAGCTATAGTTATGTTATGGAATGAAGCATCTTAACTTAGGGGAAAAAAGGCATAAAAAATAACTTTATTAAAAGTAAGTAATGATTGCTATAAAATAAACAGTTAGAAAGCTGAAATAATCATCATTAATGTCAATTCTTACCAGTCAAAAGCTCAAAGCCCTGACTGTGGGTCAAACTCTCTTCAGCCCAACCTGCAGACCGCCTGCCCAGAGGACCAAACACCCAGCATTTTTGCAGCTTACATCATCCCAAAATTGTCCTAAAAACTCCTGCAGCAGAAAACTCTATCATGGGCCTGGTAAATAATATGACCAGGCCAGAATGTGACTGCTTAGCCTACACTGAGGCAATGTTCTTGTTGATTGGCTCTTTGCTAGATTCCCCAGGAGGGCCATCAATGAAAACAATCCAGAATACTTCTGGCTGTCTACCACTGGTTTGAATACCATCAGCCAATCTTCTCCCAATAATAACTCTATATAACATAAGTGTTCTGTTGTCCACTCTTCTAAACCTGCCAATAAGCAGCCTCACCTCCAAATGTCAGGAATATTCCTGACATAAACCAGATTTCTACTGGGATGCAATGCTGGAAAAGAATAGAGGGATCACCTGTTAAAAATGCCCAATTTAATGAGGATTTCCCCCCTTTAATTGGGGAAAATAAAAATAAAACAGAGGAAAATTTGGATCTTGGTGGGCGCTGGACTAATTTATCATCCAGGCAGGCGCCCGCTGCCAGCACCCAGCCAGCTGCGAGCCCCCCCCCGCCAGCCACCCGCCCGCCCAGGCAGGCACCAGCGGGCCCGCATCCTGCTCCCAGGCCCCATTCCCTAGCCAATCAGAAGCCATCATACCTGACAGCCAATCAAAAAAGTACCTGAATTCAGGGAATGACTAAGAGAATGATTTCTGCCCTGCAGAAGGAAGGGAAAACCAAAATTCAGCATCCAAAAATAACCATGACCCTTCTAAAAGTAGGCCAAACCAGGTGTCAAAGGATAAAAATAATTTGACCTCAAGCCAATAGGATTCAGAGGGCCACAACACTTGCTTAGGCCTAGACCCCAGCCAAACTGACCTTTCCAAACCAAAAATAGATTTGGACAGCCCCATGAGCCTTTTCCATCAGCTGACTTCACAACCAGGGGACATCATTGGCTCCAGGCAGGAATGGCCAAACCCCCAGCAGATTGCCAAAGAACAAGAATTTGGCCATCTCCTCAAACCCCATTTACCAATCCCTTTATCCAAACTTCTGAGATCCCCAGTCCCTTTTTTTCACTCCCACTTACAAAAGTTTGCAAGTGGGAAGCACTATAAATAAAGGATCCATCCTCAGTAATAGCTTGTGCTATTATTGAGATTAATACCCTCAGTAAAGTGAAATTTCAACTTACAACAAAAATTTAACTTGCAAATCAGCCCCTGCCAACCCTCCAATCCAAGGAAGATGAACCATCTCATCTTAATAGCTGTGCTAACAGCTTGCCTTGGGATTAGAGGCTACCAACAAGGGTCAAAATTCTTTGGCCCTCCTCAGAAGGACTAGGTCATGGCCCCTACTACAACCCTGGCCAACTGGACTCCTCCCAGACTGGACCCTGGCCGCCTCTGGTGTCTCCCCATTTGACACTCTTTATTACAATGTACACGTCCGCCTACTACATCCTCACCTACTTCACTGGGAGCTTTGGAAGATTCAACATACACGCCAAGGTCTTCTGTTTGCTGATGACTGTGCACCCCATCATCACTGCCCTGACGGGCTTCCAGTTTGCCAACCTGCTACCATACATGTTACAAGTGGTACCCACAATTTCAGGGTATTACACCCAAGTGCCATTCTGCTGCCCCAGACTCCAGCCAGCATGGCCGCCTGGCCTTCAGATGCCCAACCTTCTAATTCCCAGTACCTGAGTTTGAAGCTGGAAAGGAAGTATAAATTCCCTGTCAAGTTGAAAATAGTGTTTTTGTCATTCTGATAATAAAATTGTGATGAACCTTTGGTTCAACCAGATTCTAGCATATCTTGTTCTTGTCTTCTATCATCTCAATGATTTTCCAGCAGGTCTTCCTGCTCCCGCCTTGCAGCCACAGAACCTGAAGACTGTGACAAAAATGGTTGGATATTAAGAAGCAGTCTCTATGTGGTGGGGAATCACAACCCAAATCCACATAGAGTTAATCATTAACCACCAACACAGCTTAAGTTACCGTTTTGTGAAATTTCCAAATGAGATACTAGAGTCAAGTAAAATAATTAACCCTAACCAAAAAAGTCCTATATAAATTGCCTGGGAGAGAATCAAGGTGTCTTCAGCATAGAATTTGGGAAATTAAGAAGGAGAAAGTGTCTCAGCTTCAGATACAGTAGGGGAAACTCCAAGATTCTGGGGCATTGGATTAACATTAGGAGGAGACAATAACAAAGTGCCAACAGTGGGACCCCATCTTCCAGTAATAATTTGACTTATAATCAAATTATAGGGGATGTAGCACAGCAGGCCAACTACAGGATGCATGATCAAATAAAGTTAGACCAGGAGAATATTTGATTTTATTTGAGTAAAAAGTTTAGGGAGGACTCAACTCTTAAGAGTTGAAAGTGAAAATTTCCCATATATATCAAAATTAGACTAAGCAATATCACCTGGATCCTTGGCTCCTATTCCTTCTGCGTTGTCTAGTGAGTACCTGGTCCAGTTTGCAAAGAACCCTTGTGTGACCAACTTATGATGACCATGCTGATAAATAAGATCATATTGGGTGACCCTCAAATTACGTCAATTTATCAGCATCAGCTTGCAAGGGGGATCAAATCCAAATGAAAAACTGGAGTGGCAGTAACCCATTTTCAATCAACTGTTTGATTTAAATCCGTCAAATTAGTTAATCTGGTTAAAGGATTTCCCGTCTTTTAAGTTTTTTGACTTAGGCAAATAAGCCCTGGCATTATGGAGCCTACTGTGATAAAGACCAACCATCTGTGTTATTTCATCCTCTTGGTGCTTTATTTGGCACTGTACATTTTAACAAATATTTCCCAATTTGGAATACTCAGAATTCAATCTTGATAATATCCTTCTATTCAAACCTCTTTCTTGAACTAGAGCCCCTGAATGCTTCAACCGCAAAGGTGTTGGGTACACTATCCAACCTAACTATTTAGGGATGAACTCAGCTATTTGTCTGCCTACTTAGTTCTCATAAATGATCCTATCATCCCCTGGCCTAACTGCCCATAAGATTCTGTTGCTGCCAATGTGACTACTTCTACTTAACTATTTGGAGCATTATATATCAGCTTATCTGGTTTAATAGATTTCATGATGTTGTAAATTGCGCCATTAATGCTATTTTGATATGGCCTTCAAATAATGATATGTGCAAAGATTTAGTTGGATTCCCTTTCAATTTCAGGAATTCCTTGCCTTCTGCAAATGGGTCTGGTTTAATGTCCACCCATTCCTGAATACAATACATGCCCTTGACTGATCCTGGTATGACCTCACCCCAATATGACCCCCTATGCCACTCTGTCTACCTAATGAGTGATCATTGACCCTTGCCTACTATTTAAGTAGAATCAACTCTCCTAATAAAGACAAGTTTATCCAAATTTGTGTTGGCTTTAATATTCTTCAAGCTTTTTCCTTTCCTTTTTGCCAAAAGGAATTCCTCATCTTGTATTCCAGGAAATTAAGGTACCTGCCCTTAATTTTTTCCTGAAGGCCAACCCAAGGCTAGCTTCAAACCTCAAATCTTTTGTTATAAAGATTTCCTGCTGTGTCCTCATGGATGTTGTTCCCAAGAGACAAACAGGACAAAAAGGTGCTCATTAAAGGGGCTGCAAGCCCCTCAGTTACCCTGCTCCCACACGCATTCTCTGGTCCTTCTCTCTTTGTTTCTGAAGTACCCAATCAACCTAAAGTTTCTAGTACTCCTCTAGAAAAAGACATCACCAATACCCCCTCAACTCCCATGGTACTGGCGCTGTCTCCTGGGCCTGCCTGGGCCCCCTTCCAGCTTTCTCTCTCAATTATGAGCAAGCTTGTGCTGCCACTTGCTCTCTCCTCCACTCAGGCACTGTGGCAATGCACATTATCCCTGGTCTCTGTCCTGGGTACACTTCAAAAGACATATACTCCTTCCTCTTGGACTTTGGTCTTCCCCTGCGCTGATGGAGTCCATGGAGACCATTGGCGTGTTAGTCAACCAGTTTATCCAACCCGCCCTGGTTCACCATCAACTTGCATTAGGATCCCAGAACCAGCTTCTAAATGCTGTAGCCACCGCCGTCTCAAACAAACATGCTCAAAATATGGCATATCAAGAATGGTCCCATAGCCTCTTTGTGCTTATTTTGGATAACCAGCATGACTTGCTGGCCTCCCAGAAGTATCTAACCTCATCACTGAATTCCCTTTGCTCCTTGCTCCCTGGGTATATCAAGGACTGACTGTGCAAATTGGATGAGCATCAAGCAGCATGGTATGAGCAAATTGAGGCCTCTCTGCTAAAGAATTGTCAGAACTTTGAGACTCTGGTTGTCAGGGCCCAGAATGGGCCAGACAAACCCCTATGTTGCATAGGGTCAACACCTGCAAAGGAGCGATTGCGCAACCAAATGATCACATTGTTGATCACACAGATTAACCCAAAGGAAACTTTATTCTAAGTGGAGAATCAAACCCTGGTCAATGCCAAGCCTGGGGACAATTAAAAACCGTCCCAAAGCAGAGTGGAAAAGATTTTAATTGGCCCACACCCTCTAAAACCTAGAATTGGGGACTTTGGTTGCCAAATAGCCCAAAATTCCCATGCCAGCTTCCCCAGGGCAAAAATAATGAAAGGATCCATCTAACTGACAAATCAGGAGTCACCAATGGAACCCAGATTGAGAATAATCCACTGAAAACTAATAAGAAGTTGCCAGTAAGCCCAATTGCAGTTTCCTAGCAGGATATAGCTGGGAACAATGGCATCCCCTTTCTTTGTTGACATCTTAAAATTAAACATCTTTATGCTCAGGATTCCTTATTTTATTGCAAGATCTATCTAATTTTGCATCAATATAACTATCCTGTTTGCATTTATTTGCAACTTCACTACACTTTGCAAACTCAAGTATTTGCTCCTCCTGGCCACCAAGAGTGATCATTTTGCCCTCCATGCTGGAGATACCTCCTACTCCTCCCTTACCAACTTTGCCTCCTGCCCAGGACTTTAGTAAGTTGGGTTTTATCTATATCAAAGTATTGGGGCTGGCCAACCATGTTGTGCCCCATACTGGGAATTGGCCATCCCTAGCTACTGCAATCAACTATCTGGCCAGGATTGCGCCTATTGTGTACTTGGCCTTTCAGGCCTGGCCTGCCTCACCTGCAGGAGTCCAGCCAGATTCTGGTATGGGCCATGACACTGGTTACCAAACTCAACCAATTTTGGGAGCATGTCAATTCCCAGCTTGAGCTGGTTGGGACTCATGTCAATACCTGGGGCTGCCATATGCAGCACCAATATGGAATGAATCAGGCTGTGTTAGACAACACTCTATCAAGTGCAAAATTACGTGGATGATAGAGTAGTGTCCATTGAGGCAATCCCTCCCGCTCCTCCTGTTGAGGTCCCGTCTGACTTTAAAGCTAAGGTATGGGAAGCCATACCTGAGCTCAAAGCTACTACTCAATGTCAATCTTCTGTTTAGAACCCTCCTCTAGTAGAACCTATTCCTGAAACTCACATTGCCTTGCTCACTGACCAATTAGCTACCTTGCAAGGAGAAATCAAGTATTTGAGACAACACCTATCTAATCCTGGTGACTTGTCATCTGAGTCTGAAAGTGAAGAGGAAGCTGAGGTCACTAGTACTCCCACCCATTTTTGCAACCAAGCTTCCAGACTTGCCTGCTAATGTATCTTACAATACACAGGGGGCGCTCAATAAGTCACCCCTTGATGTGTCTAATGACATGAACCAATCTGATGGCAATGTCAAATGGCGGGCACTTCCTCCTAATTAGGAGCGTTACTAATTCAACCTGCTGATCCCCGCACAAGTTATTCCTTGGCTTCAAACCTTACACGGAACACGCCACTATGCCACCCCCTTGTGACCTTGTGGCTTTCCCCATATGGTATATTAATTGCAATGCTCTACAATAAACAACACCTTATTCTTATTATTCTGTCCTTTCTATTGGACTGTTGTCTTCCCCAATTCCAAATACTGAATCCTCATTGGTTCAGTTGCAAGACCATGGCAATCATGGTTGTTGCTCTGTATCAGAAGGCCAACCCCAGGTCAACTGTGCTCTTGCCTTGGATCAGTTAGCAGAAGTAACAAATGATGTTGCTGATAGGCAAGATGCACTGAAAAGAGAGGTACAAAACCTCTCTTGCTTGACAAAGACAATTAATGGACAGATCATCCCTTTGATTGCTCAAACCACTTCCCTGACCACTTGCCACAATGGGATTGCTGGCACTCTAATGGTGCAAAAAATCAAGATTGATGAATTTGGGACTGCTGCCGCCACTGCCCAAGACATTAGTGGGCAGAACAGCTCTACTTTGGACACCTTAGAGGAGAGCCTTTGACTTCTCCGGGCTAGACAACCTGCTGCTGAATCTGAGTTTGAGGGCAATCTCTACATTAACGTCCTCAACCCAGGTGACAACAGCTAATCCACCTCATTGTCCATTGACCCCAACAGCAACTGTGGTAAGTTCAACTCCCTTAAACTTGACTCCCTGGTACTTGACACTTTGTCGAGTACCAGGGAGTTGAGTGCTGCATATGTGAATCTATTAGTATTTTTGGCTTAACCAATTTTAAGTTAATTTTTACTAGTAATTTAGGGGTTCAAAACCAAAAACCAAGGTTGAATTTACTCAAACTTGACTCTGTTTAATAAATCAGTTAGCTAAAATACCAATTTAAGGGGCAATTTATAAGTAAATTTACTAATAGAAATGAAAAAATCTGTGTTTGACACTCTAAACCCAAAAGTGACCAGTTCGACACTTTTTAAGCCAAATCAATATTTTATTAATAAAATACTTATGCGCTTATATAAAAATTGTTATTTACTATTATATTTTTATTATTAGTGTCCATAGTTGTTGATTAGGCTCCCAAGCACCACTATACTGGATTTGGTGGTATATACATTAATCAAATACCCCACTTGTTTTACATTATGTCATTCCCCGGTTTTTGGATTAAGTGGTGCCACATAAATTAAGCCCAATCTATTAAGAGATTTCATATGTAATTTATAAAAAACTGAAACTTGACACTTTCTTTGTATGACTCTATCCACTTGACACCTGATCAGTTTCAGATTTAACTAATCAAAGGCTCAGAATTAAGGCTAAATTAATATGTGACGCACTATGAGCGCCACTCAACACTCACCCACTTGACACTTTAACTTGGGGATTAGTACAGAGAGCTTCTTAACGTTTTAACCAACACTATGGTAAATAATTCACTCCCAGCTCCTCACAGCATACCCTAATCACTAATAAACACATTTCCACTCATTTACTTTTTTAACTTATGTTGTATTTTTTTATTTTTGAGCATACAAAACTGCCTTGCTTTTGGGTTAACTTTTGAACCCAGTTTAAATTTAAGCAAGTTTTATATGTAAAAAACATAGTAAATTTGATGTTTCTGCTTGACTCCGGCATACTCAACAGTGAGAATTCAGCTTTTTCCGGCTGTTTGACAGTGCTGAACTCGACACTTTACTATGTTTTGAATTTTCAACTCTAAATAAAAAAAATTCCACATAATAATTTTTTGCTATTATAATCTACTACTTTTTCTGCTGCTCTCCATATAATTTTCATATATATTTTTATTTTCAATTAAACTTTTACATTGATTTAACACTAAGATGTTATGCTGAACCTAACATCTTTGATGCTTTATAATAAATTCACTTATTTTCTATGAATTAACCTTTATATCTACACGTTGAGTTTCTATTTTGCTTCTATTTACTTTTTTATGTTTTTTTATAAATAAAACTTTTTTTGCACACTTTTCATTCAATTTTTGCTTTGCTTTACCTCTTTGTGTTTGCAATATCTTCTCATTCATTTTATTTACAATGCTAAACTTTTCTTTAGACAAAATCAAGCAAGAACAGCCAGCAGCCTAAGTGCCAAGCCTCCAAAGGCTCCAAAGAAACTGCCTCCACCCCCAAGCGTGCCAAGAAGCCTGCAAAGGCAAAGTCTCCAACCTCATCACCTCCAACCCCATCTCCTCCCACTCCATCTCCTCCCACTCCATCTCCTCCCACCCCCTCCCCCCTCCACCCTCATCTTCTACATCCCCTTCACATTTCCCCCCAAAATCCTCCCCCAATAAATCAGATGGTGATCTTACTGACCACTCATTTTATCACTCAGAGGCCAACTCTGAGCCTACCAAGAAGCGCTGGACCAAGAAGGCAAAGGCAGCTAAGGAGCCCACCTCTTCTTCTGGTAAGAAAAAGGAGGCATCCAAGCAGGCCTCAAAGAATCCTTCCCCTCCCCCCTCCTAATGGCTCTTCCCCTCCTTCTTCATCTGACCCCCAAGATGAGCCGGAGAATTACTCCAAGAAGTTTAAAGCTTCTGGTCATGTGGCTTGGGATCCACTGGTCATCCACAACATTTGCAATGTGGACGGAGAGTTTAAAGTTCCTAAGCGCTTCCCCTGGTACTTTCAGATCATGTCCATAAATGGTGGTCCTGGCTATGTTGCTGACAATTACATTTTTATTGTAACAACCAAAAGCAGCAGACCAAAGGCAAGCACTTTGTCTGCAAGGATAAGACTTGCGGGGTTCAGTTGAACACCAAGAGCTGGGAGCGAGTAACATTGGAGAAGGGGGAGCACACTTGTGAGCCTCCCAATCATCTAATCACTCAGATGTTAAAGTGGTACCTTGTGCAAGTAATACCCACATCCTCTCATCTTTGCGCATCAGATCTGGCCATCAAGGCCCTCCAACATCTCAAACCCAACAATCTCAAGTTGGTACCAACACAGGAGCAGTTGGTCAAATTCATCAGCAATAAGCGTGATTGCTGCAAATCCCCCTCCCCCCAAGGCTTCTGACGTCCTCTCTGAGCTCACGCTCACTCATGAGCTTAAGCAGCTTCCTAGTGGGGAGCGCTTCCTGCTTCATGATGATGGGCCTGCAGCCAAGGACCGTATAATCTGCTACTCAACTCAGCAGAACCTGATGGAGTTGAAAAGGGCGTTAACCTGGCTAGTTGATGGTACCTTTGCCACTTGCCCCCGGATGTTCAAGCAGCTCTGGATGGTTCATGCCCAGATTGACATCCGGGTGATTCCACTTGTGTTCTTCCTTCTTCCTGGGGCCACTGAGGCCATCTATACCCGCGTGTTCTCCATCCTCTGCCAAGCAATTGACCTCCTTCCTCCCACCAATGATGATGAATCCAAGAAGACTCCCCCCCACGCCCGCGCCAACCCACCTGCCTCTGACAAGGACCAGGCCACCCTGGACTTGGAGGAAAAGGCAAGGCTAAGAGCTCTTGGGCCTTGCATATGCATTATGGACTTTGAGCCTGCTTAGTTCAATGCATTTGAGCAGCTGTTTAGCAGGGAGGTGCAGGGGTGCCACTTCCACTTCCGCCAAGCAGTTGCTTGTAACGTGCAGGCCCATGCAGAGCTTAGTAGGTTGAGCCGGAGGGATACTTCAGACACCTGCAGATTTGTGCTGGCAAAATTTAGTGCCTTGGCTTTTTTAAAGCCAGAGCACACTGCAATGGGGTTCAAGGTGCTCTCAAAGGATCCCTAAATAGTGAAGCACCCAGAGTTTAAGCCTTTCCTTGAGTACTTCAAGCCCCAGTGGATTGGGAAAGTTGTCACGCAGAGGCAAGGCCCGTGCCAAGGCCAGCTGGAATGTGTACCAGGCGGCAGTGAATGGTGAGCTCAAGACCACCTCAGCGCTAGAGGCTTACCACAAACACCTCAAGGCCAACTTTGGGCTCCACCCTAAATTCAATAAGTTCTTTTCCCTTTTGCAGCACAAGCAGGAGAAAACCATCTCCAAGCTGCATGATCTCTCCAATTGTGTCCCCCCACTAAGCCAACAACCCGCTGTACCCTCTTCACCAAGGCCATTCAGGGTGCGGCCAAGCACAAATACAAGGCCTCTGAGCTTAAGCAGCAGCTTGAGCTTATTGCCACTGCCCTCCTGTAAAGGGCCAAGATGAAACGGGGAAAGAATGACAAGGAATAAACTTGCTTGCTTGCTTGGTTATATGATTTTTATTTTTAACTTTTAACTTTTTAACTTTAATTTTTACTTATTAGCTTTGATCATTTAGTTTTTAGTTTTAATTTTTAATTTTTTTAACTTAATTAGATAGTAGTAATTTTTCTATGTATACATGGTAAGTTTGAGATGAATATTTATAGTTGGAAGTAAGTGAAATATCTTAATTTTGTTAATTTCCAAATAAAACATATGATATTCACAGTTGTGCTTATACAAACTATATCAAATAAATATTAATATTTCTTTATATTTTGAATGAAGTATATTGTTGTGTTTATCTTTATTTTTGTCTCATTAGAATTTTAATTTTTATGGTAATAAAAAATAATTTTATAATGAAGAGTGTAAATTACATAGTAAAATGAGAAATAATTGCTTATTTTTCCTTATTTTTATTAATTAAGGTCCTTTTTTTATTGTATTTTTGATTTTTCTGGGGTTACTTTAGTATACCATAGCTATATAGCTTATTTTTTTATATTAAAAGTTTTCAGTACATCAAGATCTGTTAATTAAAAAAGTGTCAATTTCCAGTTGTTGATCAGGGCAAAAGCTGAGTTCTCACTTTACTATAGTGTCGAGTTCAAGGGAGTCAATTTTGTTGTGAGTAACAACATTCACCATGTTTTGATTTCGCCTTTGTTGGGCCATTTTGAGGACAAATCTCTCACTTTTGCTTTCAACTCTCAAAATGAACTGCCTTCTGCTTCAGGAAATATGATTGTTTGGTTTCCAGACTCTGCGCAACTCACTCGCCCCACTCATGCTTGTGGCAAGTGATCCTACCGTCCTGGTAGTGTTTTGTGGTATTCCTAACCACTATATATTCCATTTACTATTTTACCAATAAAATTAAGTTATATTCACATTTTTGTCTTTGTGTCTTTTGTACTTCCGCGCCTCTCTCTAGCCACGCCTAGCAGAGATTATTCATCCAGGGCCGCAAGGTAAACACTATTGCCTTCCCTGTCATCTAACCAAGACTTAGTACAAATCCAATCCTAAGGTTAGGATTCCCCGTTGTGTGTCTGTGCTGGGCCTCAGAACACAACAAAAATGGTGCTCACTACAGGGGCTGTAAGCCCCTCGGTTATCCCTTTTGCATCTACGTTTGAAGGTCCCTTGCCTCTGCCTATTCAGGAGTCAACCTTGCCTGAAATTACCAGCCCTCCTATTGAGGAAGCCATTGCCGACCCGCCTATTGTCCCTACTGTACTGAACTTTGGGAATGGTCCCCGCCTAGTTGCTTACCCTATGGGTACCCCTGACTTGGAACAAGTCATGGCGGTAGCCCTTGGGATAGCTTGGGACAGGGCCATCCCTTGCCATCAGTTACAGTTTAGCCGTGCCAAATACTATGAGTTAATTATGGCCCCTCAGTTTCCACAACATCTCCTCCCAGCAGCTGGCTCCGCTGATCATATGCTGTCATCCTTTGTACAGCCTGCCTTGGCCCACCACCAGATGGTGTTGGGACTCCACATTCAAGAAATCTCGTCTCTACAAGCAGCTGTTACCCATCATTGGGACCAGTTTGCCGCCTACCAACAATGGGTTAATTCCCTGTTCTCCCTGATATCTGAAAATCAGCGTGATTTGGTCACCTCTCAAACATGTTTAGTCAATTTCATAGAGTAAATACGCCAGTCCATCCCTGAGTACATCAGGGAGTGACTACATGAGTTTTACCAGTTAGAACAACCCTGGCGCACTCAAGTAGACTCCACCCTAAATGCTTATCTCTCTGATTTTGAGCGCCTAGTGCAACAGCTCAATGCATTCAGTGTCTATTCCTTTGAGCAATTAAAACAGGTAGCTGACCTTGCCCCCCAAGGTCTAAATGAGCTCAGTGCGGAATTTGATCAAGAGAGAGCTACCACTGCCGCCACTATTGCCAAACTTCAGAGTCAGGTGAATGAGATGTCCTCTCCTAAACCTGATGCACTGCCTTCTCCTCCTGCTGATGATCTGGTGGACAGAGAGCAGAGTATCTGGGAAGCCATCCAGGAATTACGTGCTTCCACTTGTAGCCAAGGACATCCTACTGAAATGCCTCAACCTGATCCCCAGGTTCTTGCGCTGACTGCTTAGGTTGCTGAACTACAGCAGGAATTTGCTGCTTTACGTGAGGTAGTAACGGCTGCTGCTAGTCCACTTGGGGTTAATAAGGAAGATGGATGTTGTCCTGGTTTGGCGGGGGCTCCTCAAATCCACTGTGCTAGGGAGTTGATTGCCCTAGCTAATGAGGTGGACCATTTGAAATGAGACCAGACTGAGTTGGACAGGGACGTACAGGAGATGAGTGAGCTGATAGATTTGGTAAACAACAGATTCACCCCTTGCCTATCAGTGGGGCCATCTCTTACTTTGAAACTGGCTGAGCTCTCCACTGTTGTCACTACCCAAGGACAACGCCTAGATGTTACTTAACAACATACTTCTTTAGCCAACACTACGGGTGCCAGAACCACTAAGACTCTGACAACCCTTGAAGAAAGTGTTTGACAACTGTGGGATAGACAACCCCCCTCCAAATCTGAAGCTGAGTTCTCCCTGCGCATAAATGTACTCAATAGCAACAATGGTGGTCCAACTCCTGAGACACACTTCAAGCCTACTTTTAAGCAAGTGTTTGATCCTAAAACCTCAACTATTGCAGCCTTCTTAACTATTTATGAGACTGCTATGAGACGAGCATCAGATGAGTTTAAGAAAGAACATATTCTGACTTGCCTACACCCGACCTGTCAAGAGGTAGTTGTAACAGAGCTGCCCTCCATTGAGACCTGGGAGAACATGAAACAGCTCTTGATTGACGAGTTTGGTGGTGATCTTAGCCTGGAGGTGAAAAAGGATGCTTTCATGCACATATCTTTCAAGCCCAAAGAGATGTTAGCCAAATTTGCAGACAGATTTTACATGGAGGGACAACAATTAATAACAAGCAGACAATTGACGGTGCATGAAGCGTATATGGCCTGCTCCCAGGCCCTCAAGGTGAATCAACTCCTGTGTCTTCATTTTAAGGCCCACAAAGCTATGCTGTCCTCCATGAAAAGTATAAAGACACTGCTACAGAATATGAATCTTACCCATTCTGGGGCAGTTGTTTGGGAAAGTTGTGCTGCTTCCAACTCTGGATCCTCTTCTTGCGGCCCTTGTATCCTCACTATAAGCTCCCAAAATCCGCCTTGACGTCAGGGTTGTCACAACTGTGGTCAGATAGGCCACCACTCTTGCATTTGCACCAATCCGCAGGTTGGAGGAGCTGACCCCAAGGATCAGTCGGGAAAAGAACAATCAACCTAGAGGCAGAGACACTCTTGGTTGACAATTCTTCCCAGTCTCCTCCTCCACCTGCTACTGACTCTGAGCCTGCTGATAAATGAAGCACGTCCTATCCTCCTCCTGTTCCATGACATTTCTGACAATTCTGATGTGGATGAATCTGATGTTGAAGACCGTGATGCATACAGGTATTCTATTCTTGCTGTCCTGAGACTATTGTTGATCCCTACAAGCTACAATCTGGGAAAACTACAACTACTACCAAGCCCTTTTCTGAGGCCAAAGCAGTTGTCTCCCGCCCCTATCTTACTCAGGCAAAACGGTCCCCTGTATTAATGGAATCATCAGAGGAAGCCACAGAAGTTGCAGACGCCGTTTTCAAGAATGTATCTGTCTCACTCCCTCTCCAAACTGTATATAAGAGTTTCTGGGACTACAATGCATGATTGAGAAATGGGATAAGGAACTAGCAGAGGCACAGGATATCTTGGCTGTTCTACCACCATTTGGACGCACCACCACCCGAGTAGAGATATCTATCCAAAAGGTCAAGATCAAAGCCGTCTTGGACACTGGTTCTCCTGTCAATGTTGTTTCTTCTAAACTGATGAAGAAACTTAAGCTGGCTCCTGATCTCAACTACCATCAATAATATGGCACCGCTGGTCTCTCCATGACTTGCGCCATTGGTGCGTACTCTGCCTTACCAATGCAATTTGGTAAACTCCTGTTAGCTGCGCCAGCTGTTGTTCTAGAAAGTGAGAACTATGACCTTTTTGCTGGTACCCAGTTCCTTCAGGAATATAATGGGATTGTCAACCTAAAGGATGGTTATCTTTCTATCCTAGGGTACAAAGTCCCTCTGATCTTTGAGGAGCCCATCAAAGTTCCTGGTAAACGGCTGAAAACATGTACTCTGGAGTACCCCACTGGAGTTTTCACCCTAAAATACCAAACCCATTCCACTAACATGAAGTGTCCTCCCATTGCTTGTCCTGCAACTGAGGGAATCCCTCTCATGGCCACATCTGCTGTCACCATCCCCCCAGGCTCTCAGGCTATCCTAGACTCCCAGATATCATATGAACTACCTGAAAAAACTTTCTTGGAGCTGTACTCCCCTCCTTTGCTGGGACGTAACAAGCCTTACCTTTGTCCTAGAATTCTGGACATTTACCACAAGGATCCCGTAAATTACTAGTTGCCAACCTTACTGCACTTCCATGACTGTGTCCAGAGGACAGGTTGTTGGTTACAGAAAGTTGTTAAATGCTCCTGACGTCTTGTCTCTTCATCCTTTTGGAATTTTTCAAGACTTTAACCTACTCAAAGACGAGCCTAAAGTCCTATCTCTGTTACTGCCCAAGACTTCCCTCAGTTGTCCCCAGTCCAACAGAAAGAGGTGCTTGATTTACTAGACCAGTTCTCAGACATCTTTGCTAAAGATAGTACTGATTATGGGCTAGCCAAAGGTATGATTCATCAGATTGACACAGGAGGTGCCCCCTTTGTGCCAAGCCATACTGCCACAGCCAAGTAGAAGATGCGCAGGTTTCTAAGGAGCTCAAACAAATGCTGGATGCTGGACTGCTAGCTCCCTCTCAAAGAACCTGGGCTTCCCCTCTGCTCATTTTAAAGAAAAATGATGGAGGTCACCGGATTGTGATGGACTATTGAAGGTTGAATTCTCTAACCAAGAAAGATTCCTATCCCTTACCGCGCATTGATGACGCCCTTTGACCCCTTGGAGGTTCTAAGTTTTTCTCTGCCATGGATTTGGCATCTGGCTACTGGCAAGTTGACCTCTCTCCTGAAGACCGTCAGAAGGCTTCACTCATCACATCAGAAGGATTGTTTGAGCCTACTTGCATGCCACAAGGGCTCTTTAATGCCCCAGCAACTTTCCAGAGGGCCATGGACTCCATCCTGCATGACTTGAAGTTGTCGTGTGTCTTAGTCTACCTAGATTATATAACAGTCTTCAGCGCAACTTTCACTGATCACCTATCCCATCTTAAAGAAGTGTTCATAAAGATCCAAGAAGCTGGCCTCAAGTTAAAGCCTTCTAAGTGTGCTTTCTTAAAGAGGCCTTGAATTCTTGGGCCATGAAGTAACCCAAATGGGAATTTGTCCAATGACCAAGAAGGTTGAAGCCATTGACAAAATGCTTCCGCCCACCAACCTCCAAGAAGTACAAGTCCTTCTGGGCATGATGGGTTACTATAGAAAATTTATTCCTGATTTTGCTGATACTAGCAAACCCCTGGTCCAACTATTGCGTAATGTCCCTTTCAAATGGACCGCCAGTCAACAGCAAGCCTTTGAGACTCTAAAGCAGAAACTCAAAGAAGCACCCATTTTAGTGTACCCTGATTATGATAAGGAATTCATCTTGTACACTGATGCTAGTGACCTTGCTATTGGGGCTATTCTGGCTCAGCTCAACAATGAAGGTATGGACCACCCTGTAGCCTATACTTCCTGTGTGCTGAATAAGCACAAAAAGAATTATAGCGTTACAGAGAAGGAATGCCTTGCTGTGCTGCATGCAGTCAAACAATTCTGCCACTACGTGTATGATACCCATTTCACTGTTGTCACTGACCACGCTTTGCTCAAATAGTTACAACAACTTAAGGAGCCTGAAGGACGCTTAGCCAGATGGGCTCTCTGCCTGCAAGGTTATGATTTCACTGTGCTCCATTGCCCCGGGATTCAACATCAGAACACTGATGGATTATCCCAAATGCCCATCCTTGCCCTACATCCTGCTGAGGCAGACCAACTGTACAAGCTAATTGGCTACCCTTCTTCCTAGGAAAGTGAGACAGAAGAGGTTTGACTTTCCCTGTCCAAATTGTCTGAAGACACCCTCATACGTGACAACCAACTCTTTAAGAAGGTGCGGGGTCAATACCTGCCATACATGTGTCCCAGTCTTTGCCTCTCTTGGTGTCACAAGCTCATAAGGAAACTGGTTATGGAGGCATTGCCAAAACCTTTGACTGGCTTCAGAAAAATTACTTCTGGGAGAATCTTTGCCTGTTGATCCCAGATGTCATAGCTAGTTGCCATGACTGCCAACTTCAGAGGCCCCGAGCTGCTTCCCATGAGTTCAAATTGGTTCCCCCTCAACACGCTTTTCACACTGTCAGCATTGATGCTGTAGGTCCTCTCCCCCGCTCATGCTCCAGATGCCGCTTTATCCTGATTGTTGTTGACCACTTCATCAAGTGGGTAGAAGCTCGTCCTACTAAAGACATCACTGCTAAGACTACCGCTGCTTCCTGCTGCAGGATGTTTTCTACTGCCATGGCTGTCCTCAAGTGCTGTTATCAGACAACAGAACCAACTTCAATGCCAAACTTGTAACCTCTGTTGTTGAAGCTCTAGGAACTCACCAGTCTTTCTCTGCCCCCTATAATCCTTCTACTAATGGGGCAGTTGAGAGTGCCAACTTGACACTGGTTTCTATCATGAGAAAACTCACCTACTATGACGCTGCCAATTGGGATCTATACTTACCTGCTGCCCGCTTTGCCTATTGTCCGAGCAGGCATTGGATCACAGGGTACTCCCCCTTTGCCATGTTGTATGTGCGTGAAGCCACCACTCTGTTGCTCTTGGGGGCACCCTACTCTTCTTTGATAAGGCCATGAACCCTGACAACCACATCAAAGACTAAGTCAACTGCATCATTGATATACAGGTCACTACCTACACTTCCGCCTATAAGACTAAGACGCTCAAGCTCTCTCCTGACAATGCTGGGCGCTCCCCCTTGCCTGAGTTTACTGTTGGTGACCATGCTCTATACTATCAACACCGTGTGGGCGCGCGCACAAACTAGACTCCCTGTGGATCAGTCCTTTAGAGGTGACTTTCAAACAAGGGTCTGAGTACATTGTAAAGCTCTTCTCCAGTGGTCGCCCTTTTGCCCGTGTTTATGCCAAGTTCCTCCGCAAGTATCACCCCCCAAAGGCCAATCTAGAGGGGGGCAATGTTGTGAATAACGGCATTCACCATGTTTTGATTTCGCCTTTGTTGGGCTATTTCAAGGACAAACCACTTGCTTTTGCTTTTGACTCTTGAAATGAACTGGCTTCTGCTTCAGGAAATATGATTGTTTGGTTTCCTGACTCTGCGCAACTCACTTTCCCCACTCATGCTTGTGGCAAGTGATCCTACCATCCTGGTAGTGTTTTGTGGTATTCCTAACCACTATATATTATATTTCATATTCACCAATAAAAATTAAGTTCTATTCCATTTTTGTCTTTGTGTCTTCTGTACTTCTGCGCCTCTCTCTAGCCACGCCTAATAGAGATTATTCATCCAGGGTTGCAAGGTAAACACTATTGCCTTCCCTGTCATCTAACCAAGACTTAGTACAAATCCAATCATAAGGTTAGGATTCCCCGTTGTGTGTCTGTGCTGCGCCTCAGAACACAACAGATTTCAAGGGAGTCAAGTACTAGGGAGTCAATTTTAAGGGAGTCAAACTTACCACAGTTGCCCCCCCAATTATAAGCCTTTATTCAAAAAGATATTTGACCCTAAGACCTCTACCATTGCTGCCTTTATGACAATCTACAAGACTGCAATGTATAAGGCCACCAATGAGCTTAAGAAGGAGCATATTTTTACCTGTCTACATCCCAAATGCCAAGAAGTTGTGGTCCCCAAACTCCCATCCATTGTCACTTGGGAGGACATGAAGCGCCTCTTGATTGAGGAATTTGGAGGAGATCTCAGCTTGGAGGTCAAGAAAAATGCATTTATGCACATTGCCTTTAAGCCCAAGGAAACCCTGGCTGAATTTGCCAATTGCTTCTACATTGAAGGACAACAGTTAATCACCAGTTGTAAGTTAACTCTCCGGGAAGCTTACACAGCATGTTTGAACACTTTAAAGATGAACCAACTCCTGTGTCTGCACTTTAAGGCCCATAAAGCTTCCCTTCACGTCAATAAAGAGTATCAAGATCCTCTTGCAAGACATGCACTTGACCCATAGGGGTACTGTGGTGCACAAAAGTAATGCTAACAATGCTGGAACTACCTCCTGCACCCTGCGGTTTATGACTCTAGGCTCAAGTGGGCAGTCTAAGACTGTCAGGGACCCACTTTGAGGGGAACAAGCCCCCAATTTGATGAGCCAATGCCCCTAAATTAAGCCTTGCAATGGCTGAAACAATGGGCACCCTAACCATGGCAAGGTGGCCCAAGTGACCTAAGTATGCAAATCTTCCCATCAGGGAGCTGAAACAACCCAAAAGATAATATCCTATGTCAGGAATATTCCTGACATAAATCAAATCTAACAGGAGGACAATGTTGGAATAAAATAGAGAAACTCCCAATTATAGAGGCCAATCTTAATGAGGAATTTCCCCCTTTATTTGGGGGAAATCAAAATCAAAATTTGGAAGAAACAGATTTTTATAAAAACAGGAACAATTTAACATTGGGGCAGGCGCCTGCCGCCGCCACACAGACGCCCGCCACCCTCCGCGGGCCTCCTGCCCGCCCAGCCAGCCGCCCGCAAGCCTCCCACCTGCCAGCCAGGCTCCTGCTGCCCAGTCAGCCGCTTGCAAGCCCCCCGCCAGCCAGGTAGGTTCCTGCTGCCCAGCCAGCCACCCGCCAGCCACCCGTCCGCCCAGGCTGGCACCTGCTGCCAGTCCCCCGCCTGCCAGCCACCTGCCAGCCTCCCACCCGCTTGCCCGGCTCCTGCCGGCCACCTGCTTGCCCACCCCTCCCCCAGAAGACCTGCTGCTTGCCCCCAGGCCACCTGCCCGCTCCCTGGGCCCCTGCCAACTGCCAGTTGCCCACCTGGGTCCCAGGGCCCACTCCCCAGCCAACCAAAACCCACCATTACACCCAGCCAATCAGAAAAGTCCCTTGAAAGAAGGGACAACTTCAAAAATTATTCTTGTGCCCAGGAAGAAGGGCAAATTCATGTTCCTCAAGACAGGTCAAATTCTAAAAATATCAATGAAAAGCCAAAAATAGCTCCAGAAGATAAAAATAACAAGACCTACAGCCAATGGAACCAGGTGGCTGGGAACAATCAGCTAGGTCTAGACTCCAACCAAACTAGCATCCCCAAACCAAAAATAGAAGTGTTTGAACCCAAGGGTTGTCATCACCACCTGATCACTCATCCAGAGGAAACTATTGGTCCCAAGCAGAACTGTCTAAAACCCCAACAGATTGCCCAGGAACAAGGGTTTGGCCATCCCTTCAGACACCAATTCCCAATTCCCATGACCAAACTTTTGGGGACTCCAGTCCCATGTTTTTTCTCCCACTTGAAAAACTTTGCAAGTGGGGCCCACTATAATTAAAGGATCTCCTCTCAGTAGTAGCTTGTGCTATTATTGAGATTAATACCCTCAATAAAGTGAAATTTCTAACTATAACTACAGTTAAACTTACAGAACAAGCCCCTGCTAACCCTCCAACCCAGTAAAGATGAATCACCTCATCTTCACAGCTGTTCTCACAGCTTGCCTTGGGATTGAAGGCTATCATCAGAGTTCAGAGTTCTTTGGCCCCTCCACAGAAGGACTAGGTTATGACCCATACCACGACCCTGGCCAACTTAACTTGTCAAACACTGGACCCTGGCCGCCTCTGGTATCTCCCCATTCAACACTCTCTATAGCCATGTACACGTCAGCTTACTACATCCTCACCTACTTTGCCGGGAGGTTTGGGCAATTCACCATACACACCGAAGTGTTTTGCTGGCTAACAACGGTGTATCCCATAATCACCGCCTTGACGGGTTTCCAGTTCTATAATTTACTACCCTACCTACTCCAAGTGGTGCCCACCATTCTAGGGTATTACACCTATCAGGTACAACAACGGATATAATGATGTGTGAGGCCATACCAACAAGGGTTTGGAAGGTGGAGGAGTAGAATGACGGCCATAGTGGAACTTTTGTCCCCAATGACCAGAGGGATACTTGAACCATCCATTGACCAAGAACTCCTTCTGATGGGCATCATTGGGTGAGGAGTTTTGCGAGTCAATAGTTGGAGTGAGATTCTCAAGACCTTTTACAGTTGTAAAAAGGGAGACTAGAAACCACCACAGGAAATAAATTTTCTTCATGGCTTCAAATAAGTTTACTAAGAAATGGATGTGACAAGATAGGATAAAATAGATCCTTTATTGTTGGAAAATTTGAATTGAAGAAAAGTTTGGAGCTTATATAGCTTGAAAATAAGGCTGAATATTTGAGAGAAGTTTGGCAAATGAGATGATTTACTTGAGTCAATCATTTTAAAATCACTTATTTTAAGTGAAACTTAAATAATTGCTTCATCATTTTCTCACTAGCCTGGTGTAGTAAGAGGAACCAGAAAGATCTCACAGCAATTATGCTAATTAAGCGGTATGAAGGCAGAAGATCAAGTATTGAAGGGTACAGAACTTGACCTAAAAGCAGAGAGAGAGGGTCACAGATTGACTGGAAGGCTTGAAGCAGCCAATCAGATGCAAAGCGGTAAGTGACAATTAAAGTCTTAGTATTAACACTTTCAAATTCAAAAGGCGTTTTGAAAGCAAAAACAGATTGAATTAAAAGGTAATAAAAAGGTAAATCAAAGGTTTGTGATAATTCTATACTAACAATAAATCCATTAGCAGTGTTCTGGGTTCAAATCTTGTTCCAAAAGGTTTTCAAAAACCCAATATAATTGTTAAGTCAGTTGTGTTGTGTCTTTGACTGGGTGTCCTCCAAATATCTGTTGTTGTGTTGGTTTGAGAATATGTTTTTGACAAAGTTGTCAATATTATTCAGGTAGTCAGGGAAAGAATCCCTGACAAAGATGCAAGGATGCTGTTGTGATCTGAGGCGCGGCACAGAGTTACAACGGGAAATCCTAAACTTAGGGTTAGATTTGTACTAAGTCTTGGTTAGAATGGCAGGGAAGAATATGCAATTGCCTTGTGGCCCTGGTTGAATAATATCTGCTAGACGTGGCTAGAGAGGAGCCAAAGTACAGCAAGACACAAAGACAAAAATGTGAATAGAACTTAAATTTTATTGGTAGAAGTGAAATGGAATATATACTGTGTAGCTTTATCACAAAACATTACATTGGTGTTAGAATAACTTGCCACAAGCATTAGTGAGGCAATTAAGCTGCGCAGAATCAGGAAACTGAACAATTGAATTTCCAAATTCAGAGCCAGCCTCATTTCAAAGGGCAAAAGTGAAAGAGAGAATTCATTTTCTAAATAACCTATCAAAGGCAAAATAAAAACATGATGAATGGTGGCATTTGCAACATTGTCCCCTCTATATTGGCCTTAGGGGATGGTACTTTCAGAGGAACTTGGCATGCATACAAGCAAACGGTCAACCACTAGAGATGAGCTTTACACTATACTCTGATCCTCGTTTGAAGGTCACTTCCAAGGGCCCACTCCACAAAGAGTCTAGTTTATGAGTACGTCCTCCTACTCTATGCTGATAGTAAAGAATGTGGTGCCCAATGCTGAATTCAGGCAGGAGAGATTGTCCAGCATTTTCAGGAGAGAGCTGATAATCTTGGACTTACATGCAGACGTGTAGGCAGAGACCTGAATATCAATGATTTGGTTGACTAGATCTTTGATATGGTCATCAGGGTCCATGGCCTTATCAGAGAAGAGTAGGGTGCCCCCAAGAGCAACAGAGTGGTGGCTTCACAGCCATACAACACAGTGAAAGGGGAATACCTGATGACATGATGTTTGCTAAGGCAATAGGCAAAGAGAGCAGCAGGTAAGTATAGGTCCCAATTGGCAGTGTCAGAGTAGGTGAGCTTTCTCATGATGGAGACCAGTGTTGAATTTTCACGCTCAACTGTCCCATTGATAGAAGGGTTTTAGGGGGCAGAGAAGGACTGGTGGGACCCCAAAGCTTTGACAACAGAGGTTACCAGCTTGGTATTGAAGTTAGTCCCATTATCTGAGAGTAACACTTGAGGACAGTCATGGCGGTAGAAAACATCTTGTAACAGGAAGGTAGCAGTTGTCTTAGCCGTGATGTCCTTTGTAGGGAAAGCCTCTACCCACTTGCTGAAGTGATCAACAGCAATCAGAATAAAGCAACACCGAGAACGTGAGCAGGGGAGAGGATCTACTGTGTCAATGCTGACAGTATGAAAAGCATGTTGAGGGGGAACTAATTTGAATTTGTGGGCAGCAGCTCAAGGCCTCTGTAGCTGGCAGTTGTGGCAACTAGCTATGACGTCTTGATCAGCAGGAAAAGGGTTTCCCAGAAGTAATTCTTCTGAAGTCAGTCAAAAGTCTTGGAAATATCTCCATGCCCAGTCTCTTTATGAGCTTGTGACACCAACAAGAGGCAAAGACTGGGTTGTACATAAGGCAGATACTGGTCTTGTAACTTCTTGAAGAGCTGATTGTTGTGTATGAGGATATCTTTGGATAGCTTGGACAAGACTAGTTGGGACTCTTATGTCTTGCTTTTCCAAGAAGAAGGGTATCCAATTAGTTTGTACAACCAGTCAGCCTCTGCAAGATGCAAAGCAAGAATGGACATTCTGGATAGCCCATCAGCGTTCTGATGTTGAATCCCAGGGCAATGGAGCACAGTGAAGTTGTATCCTTGCAGACGTAGGGCCCATCTAACTAGGCGCCCTTCTGGATCCTTAAGTTGTTGTAACCACTTAAGTGAAGCGTGGTCAGTGACAACTGTATAATGGGTACCATATATGTAGTGGCAGAACTTCTTGACTGCATTCAACACGCAAGACACTCCTTCTCTGTGACACTATAATTCTTCTCATGTTTTTTTAGCACACGGGAAGTGTAAGCCACAGGATGGTCCACACCTTTGTTGTCTAGTTGGGCCAGAATAGCCCCAATAGCAAGATTGCTAGCGTTGTTGTATAGGATGAACTCTTTGTTGTAGTCAGGATACACTAGTATTGGCGCCTCTTTGAGTTTCTGCTTAAGGGTCTCAAAGGCTTGCTGCTGACTGGCAGTCCATTCAAAAGGGACATTATGTAACAGCTGGACTAGAGGTTCACTAGTATTGGAAAAGTCAGGGATAAACTGTCTATAGTAGCCCATCATCCCTAGGAAGACTTGTACCCCTTGCAGGTTGGTGAGCAGAAGCATTTTGTCAATGGCCTCAACCTTCTTAGTCATTGGGTGAATCCCTGTCTGGGTCACTTCATGGCCCAAGAATTCAAGACACTCTTTGAAGAAAGCGCACTTGGAAGGTTTTAGCTTGAGGCCAGCTTCTCAAATATTTACAAACACCTCTTTGAGATAAGCCAGGTGATTGGTGAAGGTAGCGCTGAAAACCTTTATATTGTCCAAATATACTAGGACACATAACAGCTTCAAGTTGCAGAGGATGGAGTCCATGGTCCTTTGGAAGGTGGCTGGGGCATTGCAGAGTCCCTGCAGCATGCAAGTAGGCTCAAAAAGCCCTTCAGATGTAATGAGCGTGGCTTTTTGGCAATCCTCAGGCAATAGGTCAACTTGCCAGTATCCAGATGCCAAATCCATTGCGGAGAAAAACCTAAGAGCCTCCAAGACATTGGAGAGCATCATCAATACGTGGCAAGGGGTACAAGTCCTTCTTGGTCAAAGAGTTTTATTGGAGGTAGTCCATCACAATATGATGACCTCTATCTTTCTTCTTTTATTATGAGTAGTGGGGATGCCCAAGGACTTTGGTAAGGGGCCAGTAGCCCAGCGTCCAATAGTTGTTTGAGTTCTTTAGATACCTGGGCGTCCTCCACACAGCTGCAGCAATATGGTTTAGCACGGAAGGGGGGAGTGTTGCCAGTGTCAATCTGATGGATAACACCTTTGGCTAACCCATAGTTGTTACTGTATTTAGCAAAGATGTCAAAAAATTGGTCTAGCAAGTCTAGCACTTCTTTCTGTTGAACCAGGGACAGCTGTGGGAAGTCCTGCACTGTGAATAAGGATAGGACTTGAGGTTTGTCCTCAGGTAGATTAAATTCCTGGAAAGTACCAAATGGATGTAGCAATAGGACGTCAGGGGAATTCAAAAACCTGCCATAGTTACAACCTGCCCTCTAGACACATGTATGAGTAGAGCAGTTAAGTTGGCAACCAGCAATTGAACAGGGTCTTTATGAGAGACTTCCAAGATCCCTGGACATAGATAGGGTTCATTGTGTCCTAGCAAGAGAGGAGAGTATAACTCTAGAAACTTACACTCAGTTAACTCATATGATATTTGGGAGTCTAGGATAGCCTGAGATCCAGGGGGAATAGTCACAGAAGAAGTGGCCAAGGGAGGAATTCCTTCAGACGCAGGACAATTCATAAGAGGGCACTTCATGTTGGAGGAATGGGTACGGTATTTTAAAGTGAAAACACCAGTGTGATATTCAAGGCACATGTCTTGAGGCGCTTCCCAGGAACTTTAACTGGCTCTTCAAAGATCAGAGGGTTCTCATATCCTAAGATAGAGAGGTAGCTGTCCTTTAAGTTGATGATTCCATTTTATTCCCTAAGGAGTTGAGTACTAACTAGGGGGTCATAATACTCATTCTCCAAGACAACAGCAGGTGCGGCCAAGATTAGTTTGCCAAACTGCATGGGAGAGTAGAGTAAGATCCTATAGTGCGAGTCATGGATAGCTCAGCTGTGCCATACAGCTGGTGATAGTTAAGGTTGGGGGCAAGTTTGAACTTCTTGACAAGCTTCAAGGAGTCAACATTAACAGGAGGCCCTGTGTCTAAGACGGCCTTAATTTTCACCTTTTGGATGGATATTTCCACACAAGTGGTAGTACAACCAAAGGGAGGGAGGATAGCCAGAATATCTTGGGCTTATGATAGCTCTTTGTCCCATTTCTTAATCATGTATCTTGTTGTGAATACCACTATTAACCATGTATCAATTTTGCCTTTGGTGGGCCATTTCAAAGACAAATCTCTTGCTTTTGCTTTTGCCTCTCAAAACAAGTTAATGACTGAACCAGGAAATACAATTGTTTGGTTTCTTGACTCTGCGCAACTCACTTGCCCCACTAATGCTGGTGGCAAGTGGTCCTACCGTCCTGGTAGTGTTTTGTGGTATTCCTAACCTCTATATATTTTATTTCACATTCACCAATAAAAATTAAGTTCTATTCACATTTTTGTCTTTGTGTCTTCTGTACTTCTGCGCCTCTCTCTAGCCACAACTAGTAGAGATTATTCCTCCAGGGCCGCAAGGTAAATGCATAGCCTTCCCTGTCATCTAACTGAGACTTAGTACAAATCCAATCCTAAGGTTAGGATTTCCCATTGTGTGTCTGTGCTGCGCCTCAGAACACAACACATCTCAAGCCTGGAAACTCCTTATAGACAGTCTGGAGAGAAAGCAAGACCAAAAAATTCTTGAATACAGCGTCAGCAACCTCAGCAGCTTTCTCAGAAGACTTGACAAGCACAGAAAATCTCTTGGCTTGAGTGAGGTATTGGCAAGAGACAACCTCAATGGCTTCAGGAAGAGGCTTGGTGGTTGTTGTAGCTTTCCCAGAACATAGCTCATAAGGAACCTTAATAGTTTCAGGGACAGCCAGGATGGAGTGCCCATAGGCATCAGGATCTTCTACATCAGAATTGTCCATGTCAGAGTCATCAGATATGCTGTGAAAAGTAACAGGATGGGAGGAGCCTCATTGTCAGCAGGCTCAGAGTCATAAATAAAAGGGGGAACTGGAGAAGAGTGAGAAGAATTGTCAACCAAGAGCGTCTCTACCTCTAGGTTGACTGTTCTTTTCCCGCCTGTTCCTTGGGATCAGCTCCTTCAACCCAAGAATTGGTGCAGACTTGGGAACGGTGACCTATCTGTCCACAGTTATGGCAACCCTGGCGTCAAGGAGTATTCTGTGAGTTTATGGTAAGGATATGCAGACCACGTGAAGACAAACCAGAGGTAGAGGTGGCACAATTATCCTGCACAACTGCCCCAGAATGGGTAAGGTGCATATCCCAAGAAATTTCTTTATGCTCTTCATAGAAGAAAGCATGAATTTATGTGCCTTAAAATGAAGACACAAAAGCTGGTTAACCTTGAGAGCTTAAGCGCAAGCCATGTATGCTTCATATGCAGTCAGCTGGCGGCTTGTAATTAGTTGCTGTCCCTCCATGTAAAGTCTATCTGTGAATTCAGCTAGAGTCTCCTTTGGTTTGAAAGCAATGTGCATGGAAGCGTCCTTCTTCACTTCCAAACTAAGGTCACCACCAAATTTGTCAATTAGGAGTTGCTTCATATCTTCCCAGGTCTCAATAGTGGGCAGCTCTGGCACTACTACCTCTTGACAGGTTGGGTGCAGACAGGTTAGAATGTGTTCCTTCTTAACCTCATCTGAGGCTCTTCTCATGGCAGTTTTATAGATAGTTAGGAAAGATGGAATGGTTGAGGTTTTGGGGTCAAAGACTTGCTTAAAGGTAGGCTTGAAATGTGCTTCTGGAGTTGGGGCACTATTGTTGCTATTGAGTACATTTATGCTCGGGGAGAACTCTGCTTCAGATTTGGAGGGAGGCTGTCTAGCCCACAGCTGGCAAACACTTTCCTCAAGGTTAGTCAAGGTTTCAGCAGTTCAGGTGCCTGTATTATTAGCTAGGGTGGTAGCTGCTTAGTAGCACCTAGGCGTTGGCCCTGAAAAGTTACTACCAAGGACAGATCAGCCAGTTGAGAGGTAAGAGATGGACCCACCAAAAGGCAAGGAGCAAACCTGTCATCTATCAATGTTGCAACTATACCAATGAGGGTTCAGTACTTGGAATTGGGGAAGACAACAGTCCAATAGGAGAGGACTGAATAATAAGAATAAGGTATTGTTTATTGTAGGATATTGTGATTAATATGCTAAATGGGGAAGCCACAAGGCCACAAGGGGGTGGCATAGTGGGGAGTTCCATGTAGGGTTT
Source organism: Entomophthora muscae (assembly GCA_014839935.2). Taxonomy (NCBI): domain Eukaryota; kingdom Fungi; phylum Entomophthoromycota; class Entomophthoromycetes; order Entomophthorales; family Entomophthoraceae; genus Entomophthora; species Entomophthora muscae. Next base: position 140,663 of record QTSX02007254.1, read on the forward strand.
GGAGCCAAAGAATAACTTGTGCAGGGATCAGCGGGTTGAATTGGCAACACTCCTAATTAGGAAAAAGTGCCCGCCATTTGACCCTGCCAGCAGATCCATTCATAACGTTAGATATGTCAAGGGGCAACTCATCAAGCGCCCCCTGTGTATTGTAAGATACGTTAGCAGGTGAGGTTTGAACCTTGGTTGCAACACCCCCCTTGCCCCCTGCTTGTTGTCAGACACCAGGACTGGAGTCTACAAAAGGTCTGGGAAGGTCCGCACAAACAACCTTTGTGTTGGGATGGCGCGGCAGGGGTGCAAGCAGTCATGGTGAAACTTCTTGGTATTTCCTTGGGCATCCTCAAGTTGATAGGTGTGGTTGTCATAGACGGCAGCTACCTTGAAGGGCCCTAGGTAGTGTGGTTCTAATTTGGCAGAATTGGGATTGAGGGTGTAGACGGGGTCACCTACGGCGTATCTAGCTTCAAGGTGTTTTGTCCCCCCTGCAATCTGCTTGTGTTTGATCTCCTGGGCTTTGGCGCGCCATTGGTCTAGGGAGGGAGTTGGATTTAAGGGGGGGGTTTTCAGGAACCTTGGACCGTAGTTTCCCCTGTTCAACCCCTGTCAGACTGTCAGGTGTTCCAAAGGCTAGGGTGTTAGGACTGAACCCAGTGCCCCTGCTGATTCTTGCTTACAGGATCAGTAGGGCAGTGGGAAGATGTTCAGTCCACGCAGTATTAGGGTGCTCTTGTGAGAGCTTGGCAATCAATTGAACTAAGAAGCTGTTCAACCGTTCCACGCGCCCATTGGCTTGCGGATGATAGGGGGTTGTGACTATATGCTGGAGCGCGTTCTTGACGCAGTATGTCTTCACAATGTGTCCAACAAGTTCAGGCCCGCCATCTGTGATGAGGCGCTTGGGTTGCCCAAAGCGAGTTACAATCTCCTTGTCAATAAAGCGGGTAACGGTGGTGGTGTGGTTGGTTGTGGCCCAGGCCACTGGCCAACACGTGAAATAGTTGATAGCGGTGATAATATACTTCTTACCCAGTCTGTCTTTGGGAAGCGGTCCCACAATGTTGAGGGCCCACTGTTTGAAGGGTTCCATAGCCTTGATGGGTAGGACAGACTTAGGAGGTGCGGTTTAGATGTGTTTTTTTGCACAACACACACGTTTTGAGGAGGTCTAAGATGTCTTGGCACATGCACGGCCACCAAACCTTACATTTCATGATCTCAAAGAGGTTACGCCCTCTGATGTGACCCAAGGTTTGGTGGTAGTGTAAGATGGTGTCTCCTTGTTGTGTGGTAGGAATATACAGTGTCTTCTCCCCTGTCTCTGCTTGGCGGCAGACGTTTCCAGCATTGATGGTGAACTGGCTCTCGTTATCCTTCAGCTTGGAGATGGTGACTGAGTTAAGGCCCTTGTAGCGGGTTGCCTCAGGGCGCAGGTAGAGCATGGGCTAGTCTGGGTCCAGACTGTTGTCCCCAGTGATGAACACTACATAGAGTTGTGAAAGAGCGCCGGCTGTAACAAGCTCTTTTCCAGGCTTATATTCAATGTGTAATTGATAGGGGGACAGACGTTCAACCCATCTTGCTTGGTGGCGTGTCAGATGGGAGTGCATGTTGAAGTACTGGAGTGACTTATGGTCCGTCAGAACGCGGGGTGGGAAGTTTGCACCTTCCAAGTAACAGCACCACTTCTCAACACAGTGTACAATGGCTGCCAGCTCTTTATCATGGATGGGATAATGTTGTTCTGAGTCAGTGAGCTTCCTGGATTCATATGCTACGGAGAGGAAGACACCATTGTCAGTTTCTACTCTTAGCACGCCCCCTATGGCCCTGTCAGAGGCGTCAGTCTTGAGTTTGTACTGTTGGTTTTGGTTGGGGAACTACAGTACTGGTGCTGTTGTGAGCCTTTGCTTCAACGTCTCAAAGGCTTGATCTCTGGCGGGGGTCCAATGAAAGCGCTGTTTGGTATTGAGGAGCTCAGTGAGAGGTGCAATTAGCTCCCTGCAATTGGGGATGAACTTGCGTACATAGGCAACCATGCCCAAGAATGTTTGCACTTGGCCTACATCAGTGGGGGGCAGCATGCTAGTGATTGCCTTGATTTTGGCAGGATTGGGCTTTATCCCTTGGGCAGAGATGGTGTGCCCAAGGAATATTAACTCCAACTTGAGAAACTCACATTTGGAGGGTTTAGCTTTTAGCTGGTTTTCCCGAAGGGTGTCAAGGACAGCAAGGAGGTGTTGGAGGTGGGTGGTTTGATCTTGACTGAAGACAATAATGTTGTCAAGGTACACAACCACACACTTCCCAATCAGTTCCTTGAATACTTTGTTCATCAACATGGCAAAGGTGAAGGGAGCGTTAGTCATTCCAAAGTTCATGACACAACACTCAAACAACCCGTAGCGTGTGCAGAAGGCAGTTTTTGCCTCATCCCCTGGTGCAATGCGGACCTGGTTGTACCCTGCAGTGAGATTGATCTTGCTAAAGACCCTTGCGCCTGCAAGTGTATCAAACAGGTTGTCAATCAGCGGCAAGGGGTATTTATTTTTAACTGTCACCTCATTTAGGGCGCAGTAGTCTGTGATCAGGCAAAGAGACCCATCCTTCTTAGCTACAAAGAAGACCGCTGCCCCGTATGGAGAGAGCAAGGGGCAAATAAATCCCTTGTCAAGCGCGTCCACAAGGTGCTGGCGGAGGGTTCCATCTTCCTTTGGTTTGAGACAGTATAATGGTTGTGCTTTAGGTAACAATCCTTTAAGTTGTACAGCATGCTGGATCTCCCGGGGTGGAGGTAGTTGTTTGAGCGTTTCACTGAATACGTCCTTGTACTCCTTGAGGAGTGCAGCTAACGCTGGTGGTGGTGATGTTGACAAGGGAGGGACTGCAGATGGTTCTGCACGGATAACTTCAACTGAACATTGGTTAAAGTCTAGTTTCCCCCTTGAAATTGTATGAGCCTGTTTCTGTCATTCTGAAAAACACAGCGTCATGTAGTAGTTTGTTCATTTCCATGGGGTAAATCTGAAAACCCACCCCATTTCTATTGAGGGTGATTACAGAGATATCCCAGTCAATGTAAGGGCAGTTATGCCGGAGCCAGTCAAGGCCAGCAATTACGTTGTGGCTGAGGCCTGCCATGATTGGTCCAGAGAGCTTAACCTGGACGTTCCCCATTCTTACAGAGAAGGGTACCTTCTTGTGGGTGATGGCAATCCTGCGGGAATTGGCTAAACGTACTGCTTTGAATCTGCTGGGTACTTGGTCTAATTGCTGGGAGTCAGCAAACGCCTGATCTACCATGGTGTGATCAGCCCCAGTATCTACCAGTAACTTTTGGGTGTTTCTACAGAAACAGAAGGGATAGGACATGCGTGTTACTTTATTTGCAGAATGAGTGGCTTGCAACACGGGGTTGTTGCTATGGACCTGAAAAACTTCTAAGGTTTTGACCTTATGAAGATTGTAGTTGCGGGAGTTCTTTGCAAGCAAGGGCTGAGAGGGCGGGTCAGTTAGGGTTGTAGGGCCTCTTGTTGTTACTACCCCCAGGCTTTTCCCTGGTCCTTGATTAGCGCTAGCTAGAGCTCCCCCCTCGCGGGGGCATTTAGCTACACCTTCTGCTGTCAAGGTTGGCAATGGCCCACTTGACCTTGACCATTGTTAGGTGCAGGACGTGGTTAGGGTGGAGTATTGTTGGTGCAGCAGAAGCCCATTGAAGCCTGGTTACTGGCCTCTACAATGGCTTTATAACAGTTGTCAATAGAGGTGCAGCAGCCTACGGGAACCCACTTGCAAATATGGGGTTTTAACCCATTGACAATGAGAGTGAGCAACATGGGGTTCCCATTGGTCACTGCTTTGGGGGCGGCAGCAAGGGCTTGTTGCCACGCGGCAAGATACTCAGGGACAGAACCAGTCTGCTTGATGGCTAAGAGGGGAGTCCCCAAGATAATGGGAGAGAAGGTTTCACTATATTGGGACTTGGCGGTGTCTCAAAAGATTGCCCAGGTGACGTCAAACTCCTGGCTGGCCCAGTTGGTGAACCACACGGCGGCGGCCCCTGTAAGGCGGCCAGATGCAGTGGCAACCCATATGGACTTGGGAACCTGACAGATACAGAGGCGCGTTTCAGTGGAATGGAGCCAACTGACAATGTCAGCTCCTCTGACACTGCCAGTGAAGGACTCTAGTTGGAGGTTGAGCATACATTGCGACAGATCCAACTGTGGCGGGGTGACGCTAGCATCACGCTGCCTGAGGCGGAGCCAATTGTATACACTGGTAAGAACTAGCTGATCCTGATAGATGACATATCCTTTGGGAATGTCCCCCTTGGGGATTGGAAGGAACATCTCTTGTTGTGGAGTAGCCATGTGGCCTGTACTCTGTCCTTTCTTGGGGGAATTTTGTTTTTGAAATAGGTCAAAACCTACTTCTGCTACCACTGTTGCAACTAAACCAATGAGGGTTCAGTACTTGGAATTGGGGAAGACAACAGTCCAATAGGAGAGGACGGAATAGTAAGAATAAGGTATCCTTTATTGTAGGATATTGTGATCAAATGCTCAATGGGGAAGCCACAAGGCCACAAGGGGGTGGCATAGTGGGGAGTTCCATGTAGGGTTTGGAGCCAAAGAATAACTTGTGCAGGAATCAGCGGGTCAAATTGGCAACGCTTCTAATTAGGATGAAGTGCCTGCCATTTGAACCTGCCAGCAGATCCATTCATAATGTTAGATACGTCAAGGGGCGACTCATTGAGCGCCCCCTGTGTATTTTAAGATACATTAGCAGGCAAGGTTCAAACCTCAGTTGCAACACCAAATTGATTAACTCACTCATTTCTTGTACGTCTTTATCAAGCTCAGAGTGGTCTTGTTACAAATGGTCCACCTCATTGGCTAGAGCTATCAACTCTCTAGAACAGTGAATGCAGGGAGCCCCTGACAAGCCAGGGAAACAGCCATCTTCATCAGTAATCCCAGTTGGACCAACAACAGACGCCATCATCTCACGCAAGGCAGTGACCTCTTGTTGTAAGTCAGAAACTTGAGTTGTCAGAACAAGCACTTGAGGATCTGGCTGAGGGGATTTGGTAGGGTGATTCTGGATGCAAGTAGAAGCTCTTAACTCTTGAATGGCATCCCATAGTCTCTGCTATCTATCTGCCAAATCATCAGATGAAGGAGAAGACAGGGCATCTGGTTTGGGAGTTGATGATTTGATTACTTGAGCCTGGAGATTGGCAATGGTGGCAGCAGTAGCAGCCCTTTCTTGATTAAATTCTTCACCAAGTTTATGGAGGCCTTTTGCAGCAAGGGCTGCTAATTGCTGCAATTGGTTGAAGGAGTGAGCACTGAACTCTTTGAGCTGCTGCACAAGTTTTTTGAAGCTGGTGAGATAGGCGTTAAGAGTGGAATCTACTTGAGTGTGCCAGGGATGTTCCAACTGGTGAAACTCATGTATACGCTCTCTGACTTATTTGGGGATAGACTGGCGCATTTGCTCAATGAAATTGATCAAGCAAGTTTGGGAAGTGACAGAGTTGTGCTGATTTTCTGACACCAAAGAAAACATGGAGTGGATCCACTGTTGATAGGCAGCAAACTAATCCCAGTGATGAGTGACAGCTGCTTGTAGAGATGAAATCTCCTGAACGTGGAGCCCTAATACCATTTGATGATGGGCTAAGACGGGTTGTACAAAGGTTGACAAAAAGTGCTCAGCAGAGCCAGCTGCTGAGAGGAGATGCTGTGCAAATTTGGAGCTACAATTAATTTGTAGTATTCTTCTCAGCTGAACTGAAGCTGGAGGCAAGGGATGGCTCCATAACAGGCTATCCCAAGGGCTACTGCAATGACTTGTTACAAGTCAGGGGTACCTAAAGGGTAGGTCACTAGGTAGGGATCATTCTTGAGGTTCAACACAGTAGGGATAATAGGCGGGTCAGTGATGTCTTCCTCAATAAGAGGACTGGTAATTTCAAGCAAATTCAGCTCTTGTATGGGAGGAGGCAAAGGTCCTGAAAACTTTGTTGTAAAAGGGGTAACCAAGGGGCTACAGCCCCTGTAGTGAGCACCATTTTTATCATGATCTGAGGCGCGGCACAGATTCACAACAGGAAATCCTAACCTTAGGATTGTATTTGTACTAAGTCTTGGTTAGAATGGCCGGGAAGGCTATGCAATTACCTTGTGGCCTTGATTGAGTAATATCTGCTAGACGTGGCTAGAGAGGTGCCAAAGTACGTGGAGACACAAAGACAAAAATGTGAATATAAATTAAATTTTATTGGTAGAAGTGAAATGGAATATATATTGTGTAGCTTTACCATAAAACAGTACATGGATGGTAGGATCACTTGCCACAAGCATGAGTGGGACAAGTGAGTTGCGCAGAATCAGGAAACCAAACAATTGAATTTCCCAATTCAGAGCCAGCCTCATTTCAAAGGGCAAAAGCAAAAGAGAGGGATTCATCCTCAAAATAGCCCATTGAAGGCAAAATCAAAACATGGTGAATGGTGGAATTCATAACAGATGCCATAACTGTGGTCAAATAGGTATCACTCACGCACCTGCACCAACCCTTGGATAGAAGGTTACAACCCAAAGGAGCAGGCGGGAAAAGAGAGGTCAGCTTAGAGGTGGAGACGCTCTCTGCTGATCAATATCCCCTGTCTCCTCCTGATCCCCCTTCTGATAAATAATCCCCCCTTTGGCTGGCTAACTATCCTTCACCTGTTCCACAATATTTCCAGTGATTCTTAACCTGAAGACTCTGAATGTGATGAGTCTGATGGTTATGGCTACTCTGTGCTGGTAGTCCCGGAAACAGTGTCTGTCGCTTACAAGCTGTGTTCAGGAAAAACCACAACTACAACTTGCTCACCTTCAAATGAAGCCAAGGCCATAATGGCTTGCCCTTACTTAACTCAGGCTCATTGCCCCCGTCTTGGTAGATTCCTCTGAAGAGGCTGCTGAGCTAGCAGAAGCTCTCTTCCAGAATGTGACTGTATCTCTCCCCTTGCAGACTGTGTATAAGGAAATTCCTGCCTTAAAATGCATATTAGCTAAATGGGAGAAGGAGTTAGAAGTTGCTCAGGACTTTCTGTCTGTCTTACCTTCCTTTGGGAAGATACTACTAGTGTGAAAGTATCAATCTGAAAGGTTAAAATCAAGGCTATCTTGGAAACAGGCTCTCCAGTCAATGTGGTATTGTCCAAGTTAATAAAAAAACTTAAGCTGGCTCCCAACCTCAACAACACTCAGTCACATGATACAGCTGGCATGGTCCAAAATTGAGCCATTGGTGCTTACTCTGCCCTGCCCATGAGGTTTGGGAAGCTTCTTATTGCATTCCCTGTGGTTGTCCTTGAAAACAAAAGTTACAATCTCCTGGTTGGTATGCAATTCCTCTGAGAGTATAATGGAATTGTAAACCTTCAAGATGGGTAACTGTTGCTCTTAGGGTATGAGATATCTCTAATCTTTGAAGAACCCCCACATCTCCCGGGTAAACGCCTTAAGACTTGTGTGCTCAAGTACCCCACAGATGTCTTATTGCTAAAGTACAGGACTCATTCTTCTAATATGTGTTCCCCTCCTCCTTCATGTCCTGCAGAGGAAGGTGTGCCTCTTATTGCCCCTGTTGTAACTGTGCTGTTTTAGCAGAGTTACACAGGGAAAAATATTTAGGAGCTAGATAATAATATTTATTGTGAGATAGAGATTATATAGCTATTGTGAATCAATGGATAGCATGAACATGATTGGTGATCACACAGATGGATGGAAGAGGGGGTGGCTTGATCCTGTTAATGAGTCAAGCGCCAAATTGAGGTATCCATCGTGAAGGCTCATCATCTGTTCATGTTGATGGATTTGGTAATTTGAGTAAACTCCTAGTCTGGCTTCAAGTGACCGGGTAATTGGATTGCAGGTCACAAACCCGCTTGGTTGGAACCTTGCTGGCGGGTCAAGCCTGCGGTTTTGACACAAACATAAGAGACAGTAGGTTTATTTGTTGTGACTTCTCCAACCATGGGCATCCAGACTCCAATATGTTGGCCTTGCTGTATGTCCACAGGAACTGTGCAAGTGTTAAACAACTTCTAGGACTTAAGTAGTTTGCCATTTGACCCATTCTCAAATATTGCCACATTTGAGGATATATGACGTGGCAATTCTGGGATAACTTGTCTTCCCTGCATTCCACAATTGAAGGCTACCGGTTTCAACCAGGTAATATCCTTTGGTGGAATTGAGCAATGTTCCTTGGCGTAGATGACCACTGATTGAACATCTTCTGATGCTGTGTTACTAAAGTAACAGTTTCAAAGCCCCAGGCAGGAATCAAACCTGCTCCTAGCCACCAGGCAAGGCTAGCGGGCGGGTGAGATTTGCCTGCACCTAGATTTTTACTTTTCAAAGCAAATCCTGGTGCGGGAATCATTCCTGCCCTGGTGGCAGCTGAGGGGCCCGTTTTGGGCCCCAAAAGCTACGTCCAAGCCTTGGTGGGTTTGGCTGGGCCTGGGCAGGCTATTTTTAGCTGCTCAGTAAACCCAGATCAAGCCCACCCACCATTAAGTAATTTGGGGTCCCCAATTGGGGACCCCTTTTTTAATAAATTTCTTTGGGCTCAGAAGAGCCAGTCAAGCCAGTCCAAAAATGGTGATCAAATTGGGAAACCCCCTATAACCCCAGAAGCGAAACCTGCCAGAATCAATGGCCAGCCAAGCCAAGATGGACCACCAAAAAGCCAAACAACTGTTCCTGAAAGCCCCAAAAATGACCATAAAGCAGCCAACCAAACAGCAGAACCTGAGATGCCAAGCCTTGACCCACAGATAGTACCAGAATATTGCCCAGAGGCACCTGCATGTGAGTAAGTATATAAATCAGAAGCACTTGAAAAAGTTCTGTATTGTCATCCTTACCAAATAAAGTTGTTATGAACCTTAGGTTCACCAATCTGTTTTCATACCTATTTTTGATACTCTTCCATCTGCATACACCCAAGCGTCAGTACCCATCCACTGGGATAGATAGTCAGACTCCAGTTGACAAAACCAAAGCCTTTGACTACTACTGTCCACCCAACGCTCTATTTGGCCCTGTGCATTTCACTGAGTATCTTGCCAATCCTGACCACAAACCCTGGACATTGGAAGACTTGCAGTGGTATACCCACTCAAATGCACCCAAGGAACCCTACCAAATTTTCTAGGACGGCAAAGCAATTTCCATCTACCCTTTGATCTTCAACAGGAAGTACAACAATCCTGCTGCCTATTTGGTCCCCATGGAGCCACCCCCAACACCCAAACCAAAAATCTCAACACCCCCACTTCTGATGCCACTGGTCAGAGTAGTCAATTCCTGGGAGTGCTCTACCTGGCGCTCACTGGATTGATTGACTCTGCCTTGCCAGCAGCTGAACCTTGAGCTGCAGGTGAGAAGCCCTTTCCTACCTGGTAAAGTTAGATCCCATCATCTGGTGGGCCATGCCAGTACCTGCTTCAACTCCTCCCTCACCTGCTGGAGCTCCACAGTACTCTTGGTATCCTGACATGCTGGTGGAATTCTCAGCTGTTGGTAAGTGTATTCCACACCCTCATGGACCAAGACATTCTTGACAGCGTCCAGGCTCACCTTGGCCTCAATAATCCAAGTCATGCCCAGCAGAACATCAAATCCTGCTCCCAGAAAAACCACGGCAGAAGTCTTGACTATCAGGGATCCAGTCTTGGGCAGCTGGCCCGTTGTTTCCAGGGGTGACCTGGGCTGAGTTTTTTGCGGGCAATGCCCATCACAAGAGGGGAGCTAACTTAAAAAGGTAGGAGGCAGACTTTCCCATCCAGGACCACGGGCCAGCGGCCAGGATTATAGTAATAAGGAGCGCCTTTTGGGGAAGCTTCAAATATAGAATTAAGAAAAAAGAGAAGTATATTTTATTGGATAATACTTTAGACTTATATAGACTTGGCTGTGGCAGGGATTTAGTTGGATTGAACCTAGGGGTTGGTCATGTGCTAGATGGGTTCAAGCCACTGGATACTTGGACGGTCAGGTGATATTGCTTGGTTACCATTATTGGTATGTCAAACAGTATATTGGAAGAGGACTAAATTGGGCAATGGCTGGATGTTAAGTAGGTTGGCGGTAGCCATAATGCCTGTACATCCAGACCCTTGACACACACCCCTTAAGGGGTTACTCTGGTGCATCAGGAGGGGGCTTTGTCTTAATGGCTTCTGCCTGATGCTCCTGGAGCTGTTTGCTAGTTGAAACCAGTCTGGTTGAGTGCTCTCCTTTACTGAGGCTGAGACAGGTTCTGTGGTATTTCTTGATAATTGGGTTCTTGGCACTTTGGAATTTCACTAGGTAAGTGTTGTGCTCTGGTCTGTATTTAATGACTCTTCCTGGTCCCCTGTGTACTGAGTCTAGTTTCTTTCTGTTGCCAGCTAGAATCCAGACAGGGGAGTTGATGAGAAGTGGTTCCTCTGTGAAGGTTACCTTTTGTGTCTTGAGCCTCTTTATTTCAGCTATTTTAGCTTTGAGGCAGATGTGTTGTAGGTTTGGTGCTTACTCTTATGTGGGAGATTTCCCTGGGGGATCTTTATGTAGGATTGTTTGTTGCAGGTGATGATTTCTGGCTTGTACCTGTATGTTAGTTCAAACAGTGAATAGCCTGTCCCTTGGTTGGTGCGAACTCAGGATACTAATAATGCATGTTTCACATATAGTGAACATGTGTCTTTGGCTTTGCCATCCATTATTTTTCTAGGGTCCTGATAAGGCTGGTGTTTAGGTGCTCCACTCTACTATTAGCCTGTGGCCTGTATGGAGAGGTTGTGGAGTATTTAATGTTTTTGGATTTCAAGTTGTCATTAACTATGTGTCCTGATAACTCTGTTGCTCCATCAGTTATGATGTAGTCTGGAGTGCCATAGTTGGCTATTATTGCTTTATTAATGAAACAGTTTATGGTTTCTGCTTTGTGGTTCTTTGTTGCCCAGAAGATGGGCCAGCGTATGGCAAAGTTGATAGCTATAATTAAGAAATGTTGGTTTGTCTTTGTTTCTGGGAAGGGCCCTACTATGTCTAGCCCCCAAACCTTAAATGATTCAGGGTCTGGTACTGGGTTTACTGTTGGCTGAGGAGCCTTTGTACTGGTGTATTTCTTGCACACTGTGCACTTTTTCAGAACATCAACTATATCCTGTTTGAGGTTGGGTCACCATACTATCTCTTTTAGTGTGAGGTATAGGTTGTTAGCCTTTGTATGGCCTAGCAGGCGGTGATGTCTTAGTATGGTGTCAACTCTTTGTGCAAGTGGAATGTATGGAATGTGTTTATCCTTGATGATTTGGTATAATGTGCCATTCAATACGTGAAAATGCTTTTCATTCCTTACTAGCGTATCATGGGTTAGTTGGTGTGTGGAGGGATCCTTTCCTTTTGTCTTGTACTCAGTGTTGTATAGGTTGGGCCAGTCAGGGTCCAGGTGGTCAGGATGATCCTCTCTTGGCTGGCATAGCCTAGAAAGAGCATCAGCTGTGACCAGCACTCCCCCTTTTTGTATTGGATGTCCAAGTCAAGCTGCTCTAGCAGGGACATCCATTTGGCTTGCTGCTGTGCAAGTGTGTTCTGAGTTTTAAAATAGATTAAGGATTTATGGTCAGTTAGTACTGGGACGTTTAAATGTCCTTATAAGTAACATCTCAATTTCTTGCAAGTGTGATATATTGCTAGAAATTCCTTATTGTGAATTGGGTATCTCTGCTCTGTGTTGGTTAGTTTTCTGCTTTTGTAACATACTGGCAGGAAGTCTTGCTGCCCTGGCTGGCAGATGCGCAGGACTGCGTCAATGGCGGTGTTGCTGGCGTCTGACTCAAGCTTGTAGCACCTGTTATTGTCAGTGTATTGCAAGATTGGTGCTTCAATCAGAGCTTGTTTAATAAATGGAAATTCTTGTCACATTCTGGAGTCCAGATGAATTTCTTTTTGGCATTACCCTTGGTTAATTCATTGATTGTGGTTAGTTTTTGGCAGTCTTTGATGTATTTTCTTAGGTAAGTTACCATTATTGTCAGGGCCCAAGGGCTCCCAAATCTGATCCATTTAAACTATTGTCTGAGAGAAGTTCTTTTATTTTATTATTCAGACCAAGAATGATCACAATGGGGAAAAGGTAAACTAGGTTCTTTTTATACCATTTACATTGGTCTTTGAGATTCTTCCAGATTCTTCCTGAAGGTCCTTGTCTCTCTATCTGGAGGGTCATGCTAAAAGTTTAAAACATCAGCTGACTAATTATAGTCATATTCTTTTGGCCAAATTTGAACTTTGCAGTTTGCCTCAGTTGGTCATCTAAAAATACTTTGGCAGAATTTTCTTTATCTGGGGCTTTTATTTGAGCGTAAGAAAGTCCAAAACTGACCACTGGAAGCTGAGATATGGTTGGATTTGCTCGCTTACTGATTGTTGCTTGTCTTGATTTGAAATCCAATCTCACAACCATTTTGGGACATGCTGACAGGGTTTTTGAACTCAGCTCTTTAAATTGCCATAACTTTTGATCTAGGGTACCTAGGGAGATCATCAAGGTATCTTTCTGACAGCAAGAAGTAGCTTTATCAATCCAAGCTTTTAAAACATGATTTTAAAAAGCTACTATGTCATGCGGGCCATGACATTTTGGATAGTTCTTTGACCTACTCAGGATTGCAGATTGTGGTGGGAGCTATACTCCAGTTCAGCTTGGGTTTTCTATCTATTTTAACAGAGACCACCACTATCATGTGGTAAATAACCTGAGAGGGTTTCACTACTGATCTGGAGGTTCTAATTCTAGTGCCCCTGCAATGAAAATGAAGTCAAGTCTCACCAATGACTGTTTTGTGTACCAGGCATGTGCCTCATCTAGTGAATGTGCCTGGACCATTATACTCATCATTAAGAGTGAACATGAGTTTATTTTTGGCCATATAGTTTAACATGGTTGCTCCTTGTGTATAATTGTGGCTTTGGGTTGAAAACATATCTCTGACTCTGTCAGTCCAAGTATTCCAATCCCCACCAATAACTGTGTTGTCTGTTATTGGGATTTGTTTGAGTACCTGCCACTGTTTGGCACTTTTTAAATGCTGTGGAGAAAGATAAACTCCAATTATGCATAGTGATTTGTTGGAGGTTGTGTCTGTAGCGCGGACTATTAATATTCTTTTGTCTAAGTGACTTTCAATGAATTTGATATTAATTTTCTTTTATAGAGCCAAGATAGCAACATGACAACCCCAGAAGGATTGAAAATTTTCAGTCTTGGCCCACAGGTGATTGAGTGGGTCTTTGTCAAGGGGAGGATAGTTGGTATATTGTGGGCTCTAACTTTGGTAACTATGAGGACATCTATTCTGTGTTTCTTGTAGTGATGGAGTTTTGAGGACCTGGTTTCCCAGTTTGTCAGGAAGCCAGTTGTAGGTAGAGGCATTGGGCGGCTCAGGGTGAGGTGCAGCCAAGCCAGCGGGTAGGGCTCACCATAGAATTGGTACTAACTTGATAATATAAGATACAGAACGCCTGAGTAAGGACCAGGGTCTGGAGTTGGGGACCGCGGAATCTACCAAACCTGTCAAAGTAATGTAGAGTACTCCAAACAGTTGAGTAGAGGTGGTCTCAGCTGCGGCAGTAGGCTCCAGTGAGCGGTCTGGTTGTGGGGTTAAGGGAGGAGTCATAGGAACAGAGTAGGCAGGCAGATAATTGTACTTGTCTTTGAACAATCTTGGCAGCCTCTTGTACCACTTTCCTTTGTGTCCTATGTATTTGGTTTCTCTAGCCCTGACCAAGGGGTCGGCAATGAGGATAGTCTCCAAGTCGTACTCTGAATAGGCCGGGTTGGGGGGGGGGGTATTCAGTAAAATGCACAGGTCCAAAGGGGGCTCCCAGGGGACGATATAATGCATGGGACAATTTGGCAGGTTGGTCTTGGGGGAGGGCGGCAGCCTGGTGGTCTACTTGACTGGAATTAAGATGGAATATCACTAAGACTAGATACGTTAAGATTTGTTTGAACCAAAGGTTCATAAACTTTATTATCAAAAATGACAACGTGGTCTTCACCATACCGCCAGGATTTTTATACCATGGGATTTTGCTCCTTCAATTTTTGCAGGGTTCAGGTTTGCGGACAAGGTAATGGCGGGGCATGGATCTTGGCTTAGAGTCTCGGGGGCAGGAGGTCCAGGTAGTGCCTGCTCTGGTGAATAGAAGTGGCAATGCTTCATTCCGCTGCCACTGTTCACTATGTCACCTGAGTAGTTCAATTGTACTACCCTCTCTGGATGGCATGCCGGCAGGTCATTGCCAGAGTTGAGAATAGGGTTTGGTTTAACCTCCTTAAGGCAAGCTGCTCTGCTACATAGGTTCGGGTCTTTGGTGGCTCCAGGTTAGCATCAATCTGATGAACATTCAGGGAATTGTCCTTGGGAGACTGGCGGGTCTCAGAGTAACTTGTTAACTCAAGTACACAATTTAGCAAGATGGCAGTCCCCTGTCCACTTTGTGTGACTCGAGTTGTTTTTGAAGGGTCCTTTGTAGTAGGCCGGCGGAACGCAAGAGTGATTTACTGATTTGAGCCCGTCTTTTAACAGATTGGCGGGTCCTGGACTGGCCTGGAGGGTTGGATCCGCCTTCTGAGAACCGGGGTTTAATTCTTGTGTTTTCAATACAAGTATTGAAATGTCATTCATGACACAGTTGCCCATACTACAAGCATTGGAAGTACCAATGATCATTATTCCTGGCTGCCTGACCCACAGGTATGAGGTTGTTTGTTATTGTCAGTGGCCAAATTTTTAGTGTTGAGACAGGGGGAGGTATGGTTCAACAGATTCCAGGCACTGCCTTGTACGCCTGGTTTGGATGAGTTGGTTCAGAAGTTTGCAAATTCTGCCTCAGTAAAGTTGGTCTCCATATCCCCTTTTGGCTTTTTGCTTGGTATTAGGATGGGTTTACCTTTACGCTGGCCATTTTTTTGTACATGTGTTTTATTAAAAGTTAAGCTAGGCACCTGAGGTGGTTGAAGTGTGGGTTTCTTTTCTGTTTTTTCTATGACTTGAGAGATGCATCATTACTTTTTTGCCAGTCACGCAGATCAGGATGGATAACCCTGTCTGGATTTTGGGTTACATCATCCATTTTCACCTCCTCTGGGACTGATGGGTCAATAAAGTCATCAGTTTTCTCAGCGTTGGTGAGTTTCTCCTCTCATTCTCTATATGCTTTGTGACGCTCTTCTATGGAATTTTGAACAGCTTTCATAGCAAAGATGTCATTTACCTCAGGAGGGATCCACCACACTGGTTTGGGTTGTAAAAATATTTTGGATCCAAAAGTGGTAACCCCCTTTTCAATGTCTATCTCATATTCACTAATGTGAACTCGTTTTTTATATGGTATTGGTGTATATTGTGGCCCAGAGCGTAGCAGAAGTGGCATACCTGTTGTCTGTTTTCTGGTTCTATGTAGATGACACTATTGGTGCACTTGGGGAGTCTCAAAAAGCAAGGTAGAGGTGTATTTCTGCTTTTAACAATGTGGGCTGCTTCTAGAAGTATGTGTAGGGTACTTGGGCACATACATTTGGCTTTAAAATTCCCTTTGACTCTACATTCCAGTACTTTACTGTAGTACGAGCACCCATGATCACTGCTTCTTTTACACATTCACTGTTTTTGTCTGTAGGGAGATTGGTTAATGTAACCCATTTTTCTTTGAGGTGGGCATATTATGTGATATCTACTTTAAGCTGTTTCCTGCTATTAATGAATTCAAGTTTTGCAGCCATATATCTTATGGCTGTGTTTGGGAAGCCAATATCAATGAAGCTGTCAGGGACCCAGTCTTGGGCAGCTGGCCCGCCGTTTCTGTGGGTAACTTGGGCTGGGTTTTTTGTGAGCAGGGCCCACAGCAGAAGAGGAGCTAACTTTATAAGGTAGGAAGCAGACTTCCTCACCCAAGACCACAGGCCAGCGGCTGGTAAAATGGTGTCCACTGCCCCTGTGAGGGTGGTGTACACTATTCTGAAAAGCTTGCTGGTATAGTTGGTTGAAAGTTTGGGTGAAGAGGCTGGCATTGGTTTGGGTTTTACAGGTGGTTCTATATAGATATTGTAGGCCGGGAGATAATTGAATTTTCCTCTAAATAGTTTTGGGGTGGAGAATATCCACGGGCCTTGGCGGTTGTATCTAATAGCAGATTGGATGCGGGCTAGCAAGTCAAGTTTGAGGATTTCTCTGGTATATAATCCTTATATTTGGGCTTCAAGGGATAATCAGTGAAGTGAACAAGCCCAAAGGGTGCACCAGATGGACAGAAAACTGCAATGAGTGGGGCAGAAGGGCCAGGAGATCTCAAACTGAATTAATAGACAGCAAATACAAAATATGGCAATGGCTGTAAGAGCCAAAGTAACATAACCTTTATTTAAAAATGGTGATAAGGTTCAAGCGCAGAATCTATAGGCATATATGACATTCCGCCTCCAAACTTAGTATTTTCTATCAGGGCTTTATCAAAATATTGGGAAAGGTGCGGGCAGGCAGCCAGAGGGCCCGGGTGTGGGAGAGAAAAATGGCACCTTGGCTGGGTGTTCTCTTATTGGTCAGAACGTCCAATTTGGTTACTCAATTTTCTTGATTCTTTGCTGTGGTCACGGGGTTGGGCCCAAAGCCCGGGTTTATCTTTGGCAGTAGGGTTTGATTGGTTGCTTGAGAGGACTTCAAACTCATTTATTCACAGAGGCGCCATCTCTGCTTCTATTAGGCAATTTGAGAGGCTCCTCTTTGGCTCCACCATGGTTGAGCTAGTGCAGGTATTCTGGCTTTGGGACTTAGTGGGAGCCTTAGCTTGTAGGGGTTTGATCCCAAAAAACGCAGGCGGGCAGGCCCTTGGTCCATGGAACCAGCGGCCTGCAGGAATGTATGTTCAGGGTTTGAATCCCACTCTTGGGCCCAGGTTTCCCAGAGTAATGAATTGTCAATCCTGACATCATCCCCTTCTTTCCCCAAGGGCCCTCTCTTCTGGTCCTTTTTTTTCAGATAGAGTTGAACAGCTTCTTGGGCATTAGCTAGGTTGCTCAGCGGTTTTCATGTACTTTCTTCTAGCAGGTATCCTTTTCACTTGACATATTAATGGGTTTTCAAGTAGTGGATCCTGTTGTCATGTATGTATTCAACTTTGTATTCTTCAGCGCGGCCTATTTGGAGGGGTGTGGGGTTTTTCTTAAGCCGTTGGTGGGGGAGCAAGTTCCCATCCTTTTTAAACAACAGGGATTGGTGAAATATGTTGTGAATCTTCCAGGAGGGGGGTTAGGTCTTGCTTATAAGCAACTTCTACAACTAGTTTTGTGATCTTGTGAGGGCCACTTCTTCTGTGAGCTAGCTTCCTACAGGGCACATGTAGGGGCACATTGTGAGAGTCCAGGTATACTTCATCCCCAACTTGCAAGGGTTGGCCTGGTGTTTGTTTTTGGTCAGCAAAGGCTTTGTAGGTTTGCACTGCTTGTTTCAGGTTGGTCAGATATGTTTTTTGTGTGTTGTGGATCCGCTCAACCCAGGAACGTCCAGTGGTGTTAGTTTCCTTCTTGCCAATCTTGGGATCCCAGGTGGGGTCAAAACCGTAGTTGGCTTTGAACAGAGACATTCCAGTGGAGGTGTGGTCTTTAATATTGTATGAAAACTGGGTCATGAGGAGAATGTTGGCCAAATTGTCCTGGTTGGTGTTGGCATAGCATCGGAGGTATTGTTCTAGGATCTGGTTTACTCTTTTGGTTTAGCTGTCAGTCTGTGGATGGTAGGAGGTAGATACCACTGCTTGATTCCCAAGTCTTTCATCACTTGCGTCCAGTAGTTTGACGTGAATTGGGGTCCTCTGTCTGTGATAATTTCCTCAGGAATCCCGTGTTGGATGAGGATACAGTTGTGGAAGTGTTGGGCTGTCTCTGCTGCTGTGAAATGAGTGGTGATTGGTACAAAGTATGCCATCTTGGTGAAGCAGTCTACCATGACCAGGATCACGTTGAAGGAGAGGGACAGGGGCAATTCAACAATGTAGTCCATGGAATTGGATCTCCAGGGTCCAGCAGGTATATCCAAGGGTCTTAGAAGTCCTTCAGGTTTGTTGCTGTGGGGTTTAGTTTGTCCAAAGGTCTCACATCCTTTCAGGTACGTGCTTACTTCTTGGTCCATCTTTGGCCAGGCAAAGTTCTTTCTAATGCTCTGGAGGGTCTTGAGTCTCCCTGGGTGACCGGCCATCTCAGAATTGTGATAATCTCTAAAGATGTTGGTCCTCATGTTTCCTTCTGGCACAAAGATTCTGTTGTGTAGTATTAGTGTTGTTCCCTTCAATGAGTAGCCTTTTTGGTAATTGGAGCTATCCAAGGATTTTGAAAGGTTGGCAATCATGGTTTTGGTGAATTTGTTGAGTGATTGGGCCTTCAGTACTTCTGGTTAGCTGGCCTTGATCTTCATCAATCTCAGGTGTATGCCTAGGCTAGCTGAGTCCAAGTTTACTTGAGTGTTGTGGTTGCAAGTTTCTATGTGGGTGGGTGCCAGGTCAGTTCTTCTACTCAGGGCGTCAGGTACTACGTTCACCTTTCCTGGCTTGTAGTCTATGATAAGGGTGTAGTTGGCCAGTTCTAAAGCCCATCTTGCTTGTTGTTGGTTAAGCTGTTGTGGTTTGAAGAAATAGACCAAGTTCTTGTGGTCTTTCAGGACCTTTACTGGGAATTCAGCGCCACAGAGGTATTGGCGCCAATGTTTCAGGGTCTTCATAATGGCTAGCATCTCTTTGTTGTAAATTGGATAGTTCCCCTCAGCAGGTAGCATCTTCTTGGAGTAATATGCTACAGGATGTAGCATACCATCCCCTCCTTCCTGAAGAAGGACCCCACCCACCGCAAAGTTGTACGTGTTGGTTTCCAGCACAAATGGCTTGGAGGGGTTGGGCATGGTCAGGACAGGGGCAGAAGTAAAGGCAAGTTTCAGGGTTTCAAAGGCGGTGGTGCATTCTGGAGTCCAGGCAAAGGCAACCTTGTCAGAGCACAGGTGAGTCAGGGGCAGAGTGATATGAGAAAATTTTTGGATGAAATCGCTGCAATAATTTGCCAGGCACAAAATTTTCTCACGTCTTTTCTGCATTTGGGGGTCAGCCAGGAGTTCACAGCGTCCACTTCATCCTGGGCCATTGCAAACCCTCCAGTTTTTACTACATAGCCCAGGAAGTCCACTTCTTGTTGGAAGAACTCACACTTCTTAAGCTTTGCGTGTAAGTAGGCTTGGGAGAGTTTGTTCAGGATTATATCTAGGTGGAGTAAGTGCTCTTTGTGGGTCTTGCTGTAGATGAGGATGTTGTTGAGGTAGGTCACACAGAACTGGTCAAGGTATTTGCCCAATACTGTGTTTATCATGCGCTGGAAGGTGCTAGGGGCATTTCATAGTCCAAATGGAATCACCAGGTATTTGTAGAGTCCATACCTGATCTTGAACGCTGTTTTGTATTTGTTGCCCTCTTTGATTCAAATTTGGTTGAACACAACTCTAAGGTCAATCTTGGAGTACACCTGGGCGCCTGTCAGCACATCACACAAGTTGTCAGCGTTAGGTATGGTGTAGCAATTCTCTACAGTTATCTTGTTCAATTTCTGATAATTAACACACAGGTGCATGCCACCGTCTTTCTTGCCCACAAGCAGCATTGGTGACAAACAAGGGCTCTTGGACACGCAGATGAGGCCTTTCTTGGCCATGTCTTTGATATATGCCTTGAGAGCCAGCTGCTCCTTGTGGTTGAAGCTATAGATAGGTCCATGTTTGGGTTTGGTGCCAGGTAGGAGGTCAATAACATGATCATACTTGGTGTGTTCAGGGAGACAGGTGGCTGCCTCTTTTCTGAATATGTGGGTCTATTTTCCTAGGGAAGCAGGGAGGACGCCCACACTTGGTTCTTTCTGTATGGTCATGAGCCTTTGGGTGGGTTCCTTGGGATTTTTGCAAAAGGGAACAGTGTTGTGGGTACCCTTATCACCTAAGGCGATGTTCTGTTCTTGGTAATTGAGGATGAGGCCATGCCTGTCTGACCAGTAGTCCCCAAGAATGAGGGGGTGTGGTAGGCCTTTCAACAAGATGAGAGATGATGGGTAGGTGCTGTTTCCTATTATCAAGGGTAGTTCTTGCTCACATTTGTATCCTGTGTCTTTGGGGCTGTTTCCCAAGATGATCTGTAGACAGTTCTCAGAGGCAGACAGGCCTAGTTCTTGGGCTAAGTCTGTGTTAATGAAGCTCTCATCTGCTCTGGTGTCAATGAATGCCTTTAGTTTTTGTGTTGTTCCCCCAACGTTCACAGATACTAGGATGAACTTGTAAGAATGGGAAGAAGTGTTTATTTGGGCCAATGAGATGGGAGCAGGGGTTTTCTTTGGGCAGGCTCTGGTCAAGTGCCCCACCTTGTGGCAGTGAAAACAGAGACCTTCTCTGTAGTGTCTTTGGAGTTCCTCAGGGGTCATTCCCCCTCTGTTGGATGTGGCAGTTTGGGTTTGGCGGGTCTGGATGGCCTAGCATTCTCTTGATTCATGCTGAGGCCCTTGCATAAGGGGACCAGGTCTTCCAAGCCAAGGGTGGGCGGGTGATGCTTCAATAAGTCCTTCATGGCTGGGTTCACTCCCTTTCAGAAGAGATGACTGAAAATTTGTCCTCAAGTTGAGTGCGGCTCTTCAGTTTAAGGAATTTGTCAATGTATGCCTGAATGGGTTAAGAGCCTTGGCGGATTTCTAGCAAGGAGTTCAGGGCGTAGTATCTGGTGTTGCAATCCTCCCAAGTTGCCATTAATTCAGCCTCAAACTTGGCATAGTTCAAACAGAATTCTACATCTTCTGCTATGGCTTTTCCAAACCAGTCTAGAGCGTCTCCAGAAAGCATGGAAGCAATCCCCAGTACCTTCTTGGTGTTGCTGGTGTAGGAGGGGCAATGGTCTGGAAATGCAAGCAGAGGACTGGCATGGCGCGTTGGGCTTCCTCAAGTGTGAGCTTTCCCATCTGGAGCATCTAAAACTTGGTGAGGTATTGGTTCCCAATTACATTTTGCACTTGAGAGGAGGGCTTGTTGGTATTGGTGGTGTTGGTGTTGGTTTTTTTTTGGGTTGTTTGGGTTCACATTTGTCCATATGGAAGAGATCAGGTTCATGGTCATCTTATAGGTGTAATAAGTGATTATCAATAACAAAAGCATACAATATGCCCCAAGAAATAGCAATATCTTGGGGCTCAGGGTACCAGGTTTTAAAAAGATTGCCATAATGTCAGGGACCCACTCTCAGGCGGCTGGCCTGCCAGTTTTAAAAGTAACTTGGACTGGGTTTTTTGCAGGCAGGGCCCACCACAAGAGAGGAGCTACCTTTAGAAGGTATGAAGCAGAGTTCCCCACCCAAGACCACGGTCCAGCAAGCGGTATAATGGTGTTCAAAACCCCTGTGAGGGTGGTGTACACTATTCCAAAAAGCTTGCTGGTATGGTTGGTTGGAAGGTCAGGTGAAGAGGCTGGCATTGGTTTGAGTTTTACAGGTGGTTCTATATAGATATTGTAGGCCGGGAGATAATTGAATTTTCCTCTAAATAGTTTTGGGATGGAGAATATCCACGGGCCTTGGCGGTTGTATCAGATAGCAGATTGGATGCAGGCTAGCAAGTCAAGTTAGAGGATTTTCTCTGGTGTATAATCCTTATATTTGGGCTTCAAGGGATAATCAGTGAAGTGAACGGGCCCAAAGGGTGCACCAGATGGACAGAAAACTGCAGGCAGTGGGGCAGGAGGGCCAGGAGATCTTGAACTGAATTGATAGACAGCAAATACAAAATATGACAATAGCTGTAAGAGCCATAGTAACATAACCTTTATTTAAAAATGGTGATAAGGTTCAAGCGCAGAATCCATAGGCATATATGACATTCCGCCTCCAAACTTAGTATTTTCTATCAGGGCTTTATCAAAATATTGGGAAAGGTGCAGGCGGGCAGCCAGAGGGCCCGGGTGTGGGAGCAGCAAAATGGCACCTTGGCTGGATGTTCTCTCATTGGTCAGAACTTCCAATTTGGTCACTCAATTTTCTTGATTCTTTGCTGTGGTCACGGGGTCAGGCCCAAAGCCCGGGTTTATCTTTGGCAGTAGGGTTTGATTGGTTGCTTGAGAGGACTTCAAACTCATGAAATTTATAGAGGCACCATCTCTGCTTCCATTAGGCAATTTGAGAGACTCCTCTTTGGGTGCCACCATGGTCAAGCTAGTGCAGGTATTCTGGCTTTGGGACTTAGCAGGAGCCTTAGCTTGCAGGGGTTTGATCCCAAAAAAATGCGGGCGGGCGGGCCCTTGGTCCATGGACCCAGCGGCCCGTAGGAATGTAGGTTCAGGGTTTGAATCCCACCTTTGGGCCCAGGTTTCCCAGGGTAATTAATTGTCAATCCTGACAGAAGCTGTTTTCTGGTGACCATTTGTGATCTACCTCTATGTCTTTAAACTCATCATCAAGAGTTTTAAAGATTGCCTGAACATATCTCCTGTGAACCTCCTGGGAGATTTTTAAGGTAGATCCTAATTGTGTTCTTGATGTCAATTTGGGCATAGACTTGTATGGGTTGCCCTGTGACATGTGATCTCATATGAATTCTTCAAAAGGAAAGGGACCAACAGAAAAGGGTTCTTTACCTCGCTTAAACCTGTTATTTTAGGACATATTTGGCTGCCCCTGTTGCAGGGGGGTTTGTCTCGGTCAAGGGGTGTTTTCTCCATTGTGTATATAATAGCCTCATCCAGGGTTTAACCTTTATCCCGGAACTTGGCAATTGATATGGGTAGGATGTTGTTTGATTGAAGCGTGGTTGCACTCTTAACATCAATTACAAGGTCTGCTCATAGTTTTGCTTCCCCTGGGGAAAATTTGTGTTGCTTCCATGTGATTGCACCTTTGGGGCCAATATTAGGGTGAAGATACCTCTTGATTTCTCCAAAAGTTAATTTTTTAGTGTTCATCCAGTTAATAACTGTGTCTGGGACCCAGCCAATGTTCCAAAAGCTGGCTGCTTCTGAAGCAAGAATCTTTAGTTCAAAACAAGCGGCAGCATCTGAGGGAGAGAATTTCTCTTCCAAGAATAGTACTGCCTCAGTGGCTCATGAGATACCTGTTCTCCAGTCAAGCAATACTCTGAAGTCTATGCCTGTTTGAGCCACACTGCTGATTCACTTGGGTTGATTTTGTGTTGGAGGTAGGCAGCTGCTTTGGGGCAGATTGAGTGTTCTACCCATGATGCTGCTGTGGTGGGGGTGAATTCTTTGGCAATCCATGCTGCTGCTTTGGTCAAAGAGGTCACGTTTTGTCATTACACCCATTTTTTCACCGAGATTTTGAGGTCACCTAATGCCATATGGGTCTTAGTAGTGATACTGATAAGGAGCGCCTTTTGGGGAAGCTTCAAATATAGAATTAGGAAGAGAAGAAGTATATTTTATTGGATAATACTTTAGACTTATATAGCTTTAGCTGTGGCAGGGATTTTAGTTGGATTAAACCCAGGGGCTGGTCATGTGCTGGATGGGTTTGAGTCGCTGGATACCTGGACAGTCATGTGATATTGGTTTATTGCCATTTCTGTTATGTCAAATGATATATTGGAAAGGCACCAAATTGGGCAATGACTGGATGTTAGATGTAATGGTAATAACCAGAATACTTTTACATCCAGACCCTTAATAAACCCCTCCCTTAAGGGGTTACTCAGGTACATCAGGAGGGAGCTTTGTCTTGATGGCTGCTGCCTGATGTTCCTGGAGTTGTTTACTAGTGTGCACCAACTGGGTCAAGTGTTCTCCTTTGATAGAGCAGAGGCAAGATCTGTGATCATTTTTGGTGATGGGCTCTTTGGCACCCTGGAACTTAACCAGGTAGGTGTTCCTGTCTGGTTGGTATCTGATGATTCTTCCTGGTCCTCTGTGTACTGACTCTAGCTTCTTTCTGTTCCTAGCTAGAAACCAGACAGGGGAGTTGATGGGGAGTGGGTCCTGTGTTGAGGTTATTTTTTGGGTTTTGAGTCTCTTTATTTCTGCCAGTTTGGCTTTGAGGCATATGTTTTGTAGCGCTGGTTTCTGTTCTACTGTGGGAGGTTTCCCTGGGAGAATCTTCACATTTGGTTGATTTTTGCGGATGACTATTTCTGGCTTGTACCTGTGTGTTAGTTCAAACAGTGAGTAGCCTGTCCATTGATTGGTACAAACCCGGAATACTATTAATGCATGTTTCACATAGAGTGGTCATGTGTCTTTGGCTTTGCCATCCATTATTTTCTCCAGGGTTCTTATAAGGCTGCTGTTTAGGCGTTTAAATCTGCCGTTGGCCTGTGGCCTGTAGGGCAAGGTTGTGGAGTGTTTGATGTTCTTTGTTTTTAGATTGTTGTTTACTACATGGCCTGTTATCTCTTTTGCTCCATCTGTTATGATGTAATCTGGAGTGCTGTAGTCTGCTATGATTGCTTTATTGATGAATCAATTTATTTTTTGCCTTGTGATCTTTTATTGCCCAGCAGATGGGCCAACATGTGGCAAAGTTGATGGCTACAATTAGGAAACGTTGATTTGTTTTGGTTTCCGGGAAGGGTCCTTCTACGTCCAGTCCCTAAACTTTAAATGGTTTAGGATCAGGTACTGGGTTGACTGTTGGCTGTGGTGCCTTGATGCTGGCATATTTTTCACACATTGTGCACTTCTTTAGAACATCAATTATGTCTTGCTTCAGGTTAGGACACCATACTATCTCTTTTAATGTGAGATATAGGTTGTTAGCCTTTGTGTGTCCTAGCAGACGGTGGTGTCTTAGTATAGTGTTGACTCTTTGTGTGAGTGGAATGTATGGAATGTGTTTATCCTTGATGGTTTGGTATAATGTGCCATTTGATACGTGGAAATGCTTTTCATTCCTTACTAGTGTATCACGGGTTAGTTGGTGTGTGGAGAGATCCTTTCCTTTTGTCTTGTGCTCAGTGTTGTATAGGTTGGGCCAGTCAGGGTCCAGGTGGTCAGGATGATCCTCTCTTGGCTGGCATAGCCTAGAAAGAGCATCAGCTGTGACCAGCTCTTCCCCCTTTTTTATTGGATGTCCAAGTTAAGCTGTTCCAGCAAGGACATCCATTTGGCTTGTTGCTGCGCAAGTGTGTTCTGAGTTTTGAAATAGATTAAGGATTTATGGCCAGTTAGTAATCAGACGTTTAAGTGTCCTTTGAGATAAAATCTCTATTTCTTGCAAGTGTGATATATTGCTAGCAACTCCTTATTGTGTATTTGGTACCTTTGCTCAGTGTTGGTTAGTTTTCTGCTTTTGTAACATACTGGCAGGAAGTCTTGCTGCCCTGGCTGGCAGATGTGTAGGACTGCGCCAATGGCAGTGTCACTAGCGTCTAACTCAAGCTCATAGCACCCGTTGTTATTAGGGTATTGCAAGATTGGTGCTTTGATCAAAGCTTGTTTTAAAAATTGGAAATTCTTGTTGCATTCTGGAGTCCAGATGAATTTCTTTTTGGCATTACCCTTTGTTAAGTCATTGATTAGTGCGGTTAGCTTTCTGCAGTCTTTTATGTATTTCTTTAGGTAAGCTACCATACCAAGAAAGCATCTACTTGTTTCACAGAGGTGGGGTGCTGTATGTTATTTATGACTTTTTTTATCTGGGTCTGCTTTGATGCCCACTGTCAGAGACAATGTGGCCCAATAACAGGAGTTCCTTTTTTCATAAATTGGCACTTACTAGGCTTAGTGTATAGTTTGTGCTTTGTGAGTCAATTGAGTGTCTTGCGGACATGCGTGAGGTGTTCCTCTTTTGTTTTTGAAAATATGATGATGTCTTCAAGGTAACATAATATGTTTGAGAGTCCATTTAGCGCCTGGTTCATCATGGTAAAAAAATGTTGCTGGGGCGTTTGTCATCCCAAAATTCATTTATTCAGGTTGCCCAGACATTTCTGACTAGTACAATGAGCCCATAGGGCCAAAAAGGGATAATCAATTGAAAATAGGGGGGAGGGGGGATAGTCTAAGGGGGAGGGTCTAAGGAAACTGGAGGGCCTGGAGAAAAACCTTGGGTGGAGAGGAGTGGAGGGGTGAGGGGCTGGTGGACTGTTTCTGGGAGGACAAAGTCTACCTGATTCTGGTCCGGAAAGAGGACCAGGCCAGGGATTGAGGACCATTTGTCCACGAGCTCCTGGCACACTGTGCTAGATGAATTACCATAGAAGACCTGGCTCATAATCCACCCAAGTTTGTGTGCTATAAGGGAGTTTGGGGCAAATGTCGGGTGAGGCATGTCATCCCAAAATTCATTACTTTACATTCAAACAACCCAAATTGCGTGCAGAACACGGTTTTTGGTATGTCTTTCTCTACTACTTCAACTTGATTATAACCAGATGTGAGGTCAATTTTTGAAAAAAAATCTCCATAGAGCCTTGCAAATAGGTCTTCTATGAGGGGAAGTGGGTATTTATTTTTTACTGTACTTGTGTTTAGTGCTCTGTAGTCAGTAACTAAGAAAAGAGATCATTCTTTCTTCTTTACAAAGAAAACCACTGCCCATCACAGGGATTCAGACGGGCAAATGAATCCTTTGGATAGATTGTCCTCAATGTGGGCTTTAAGTGTTTAGGTCTTAATGAGGGAGAGTCTGTATAGGGGTGCTGGCTTAGGAATGGCTTTACATAGGACAATACCATGCTTGACTTCCCGCTTGGGGGTAATTCTGTGAGTTCTTCTTTAAATACATGGGCATATTTGTTTAGAAGTGTTTCAAGTTCTGGGCATTGGATCTTTTGTGCTTGTATATTATTAAATTTGGAGTACCTCATTATGTGGAGGGTACTGTCTTTGGTTAGATGTTCAGAGTCATCTTGATTTATGACTTGGACAAATACTGTATCTCTTAGAATTAGGTTGTTAGGTTCTTTGAGAATGTTGAAATTGACTCCATTGTATTTTATTATCATGGTTTTTGTTTTCCAACATACACTAAGATTCACTTTGGTGAACCAGTCCATGCCTGCTACAATGCTATAGTTTATGTTGTTCATGACAAGTCCTTTGATGGACGGTTTTATGCCTTGGAGGTCAATTATGAAGGGGGTTGTTTTGTCTTTGAGTAGAACCTTTGATTTGTCTGCCATCTTGGCGTATTTAAAGTTGGATTTGTCAACTGGTATTTTGTACTTGGTTACAAAAGGTTTGCTAACCATAGTGTGTTGTGCACCAGAGTGGAATAGAATTTTATGTGTATGAGATTTGTAAGTGCATGGATAGACAAGAAGTTGTGAGCAATCTTTGATTTTTAAGCTCATAAAAATGGAGGATTGCGGGACACGTGAGATGCAAGCAGCAAAGTTTGTGCCTTGGTACTTCTTCTTGTCAGTTTGGGGGGAGACAGGGGCACTTAAGCCTGTTCCCCCTCCTCTTTTCCCTGCTACTCTGTTTTGAGACCTTTGAGGTCAGATAATATGGGTTCATATTCATAGTGGATTGCTACTTCAGAATTTTTAACTTTGGTGGTGTCCTCCTTCTTGGGACGGGAGTGGTTTGTGCTTTGGCTACAATTGTCATTGCTACAATTGGAGTTGCTGTTGCTATGATTGGTATTATGGCGCTTTTTGACATTAGAGTTGTCTCTGCCATTGCTGTTTGAGGAACAGTTGCTGTTACGTGCGGCATATTCCATGTTTGTGCGTTTTTCAGCGTGTTTGGCTTCTGCAATGGACGTGGGCATGGAGGTGTTAGCCTCTGGGAAGATGAGGGCAGCAACAGAGGGTTTCATTCTATTAATGAATGAGGCTCTAGTGTGTACGTTGTCAGCTTGTGCTGGGTTTTGGATTTTACAGTGTATTTATTCAAATTCATTGGCATAAGCTGTGATATTGGTCTTCTGAGGAAGATCACTGAGCTGTATTACATTGTCTTGGAGAGATTCAGTGATGCAGAATTGTGGGTGATGTTGGCTTTGAACTCTTCCCAGTTGTCAAGCTAGTTGTTAGTTTGTGAGCCAACCCAGGTGGTGAAACAGTTAGCTATGGCCTTGTATAGGCGCTTGCTGGCTTCCTGAACCCATTTTTTGTGTGGAATGCGGCTGGCGCGGAGTTTTGCGGCTGAGTGGTCTAGCCAGTTGATGACATTTTCTTTGTTTTTACCAAAGAACTTGTCAATACCAATGTACTTGGTGTTGGTAACTTTGCCTGTGATAGGCAGTTGTGTGTTTGTTTGTGGTTGTAGAGAGTGACTGTATTGAATTATCTTGGCACATGCTTTGGGCATGACCAGTCCTTCAAATACGGTGCATCCACTAGGAATATCTTGATTAATGTTGTGGGCACAGAAGTACGTTTTCCAGGTTTCCTGGGATAAGGCCTAGTTGAGTATGTGGGCGAAGGTGGGCAGATTCTGTTCAGTCATTTTCTCTTTCATTGGTGTGGTCAAAAAACGTAGTGCTAAAAGTGATAAGGAGCGCCTTTTGGGGAAGCTTCAAATATAGAATTAGGAAGAGAAGAAGTATATTTTATTGGATAATACTTTAGACTTATATAGCTTTAGCTGTGGCAGGGATTTTAGTTGGATTAAACCCAGGGGCTGGTCATGTGCTGGATGGGTTTGAGTTGCTGGATACCTGGACAGTCATGTGATAATGGTTTATTGCCATTTCTGGTATGTCAAATGGTATATTGGAAAGGCACCAAATTGGGCAATGACTGGATGTTAGATATGATAAAAATAACCAGAATACTTGTATATCCAGACCCTTGACAATACCTTCTTTTCTCCATTCTGTTGCTGATTCCAGTGATTCCCCGCACTTGAGCCAGTATTTCATTTCCAAGTACGTGAATTTCTGTCAATCCACTCCCCAGTCTTGATAACAGACCAGTCTTTGAAGGTGCCACATTGGCTAGCCTTCTCCTTTGACCACCCTTGTTCTCTCAATTTTCTACATAGTCCATGGTTAGTCTCTGCATAGCTTCAGGACCAAGTGTCTTTTAGAGAGAAGCCTTGTTTCTCCCATGTAGTTGCTTTAGCGGGACTAAAACAGGCACGTGACCAGGATTTTGCTGTTTCCACAGAGAATCCTGACTTAGCCCATCCTATTGCCAAGGAGGGTATTCTAAAGGACGCAAATAATTCTGTAACGTCTTGTGCTCTCATTTTTAAGAGTTTGATTTTGCTGGCTGTTTCACTAGGAACAAAGACAAGGAATTATTCCATTGCTTCATATAGGTTGAATTTATCACTCTCCCATGCTTCAGCTTCCTTTAGGAGGAGTTTATTTCTGAATAGCTGTAAGGACTTCCTCCTTGTGGCTAGAGAGAATTCATCCATGGTTCTGCCTCCCCTGTTCTCTTACGTACCTGGCAGAACATCTTTGCCTATTCCAGGTTGATTCCCACTTTGCGCCATATACCCGTGTATGCTGGGGAGAAACCAGTCAATTCCCACTGGTAGGCATCCATGGGTTTAAACTTCACTATGAACCATTTGTCTGCCTGATTAAAGTTGAACTGCAGCTTGATCCAGACTTCTATGTCTGTGGGAGATATACCTCTACTCTCCAGGATCTCAATTTCTGTGACAGATAGAGATTGAGAGGATGACAGAGCTCCTGATCTTCCCCTCAGTCTTCAGGTGTCTCTGGGTCTGATGGCATCTGCCTGTCTGGGGGGCTAGCAGACAAATTTGTTCTTGAACTGTCAATCAAAGTGGGTCCCTTCCTGACTGTTCTATAATCCAATTGGATTTTCTCCAACAAATCAGTTGTTAATTGGTTATGATCCTGATTGGATGGCAAATTCAGTTGGGCAGCCAGGTGCCATTCTGGGTCTGCCAGGTTGAAGCTTTGGTCTCCGTTATTGTCAGGACTAGTTGAGGCTAGTCCATTTTCCTATACTGCTGTGGGTGAGGAACAGGTGGTTGATTGTGTTGTTCTGATGAGGGTCTTTAAAGGACACCCGCAAGACTTTTTTCTTTGTTCCCATCAGTTTAATAAAGCTTTAGACTAAAAATGAGACAATTCAAATTCTAAATTTTTAAACTGAAATTCAATTCAAAAGCAATGCTAAAAAATAGCTCTGGATACAATGTACACCGTTGTTGTAATGTTGCTTTAAGTTAATTTCTTAACAACTATGGTGATGAAAAAATAACATTTAGAAGCCACTATGAACTATATTGGTAAAATGTAAACTATATATATTAGAACTTTCATGAGTTTTAAACAGGTTTTATAAAAAATGTTTTCCACAATACAGAGAAAAAACCATCAATTTTACAAAAACAACACCTGCAGGATTTGACCTGCGCGGGGAAACCCCATGAGCTTTCTAGGCTCACGCCTTAACTGCTTGGCCAATTTTTTTAACCAATCAAATTGCTTTATTGGGGGAGTTTGGGGGTTATCCATCAGAGAGCGCCTGTTCTTAAAAACAGCTCATTCTTGGTAAGAATTAGGAGCCAAAGACCAGCTGAAAGCTAGTCAACCTGTCACATAGTTGTGAAAAAAGTTAATTTTTTGTTTTGTGAGGTTTGTAATTTGTTGTTTTCCCCTGGGAATGAGTTTTCCAAATTTTGAAATACATTCAAGAGTTGTGTCTACCTGGGATTTGAAGCCTAGGAATGACAGTATGGCTGTTCCATTGCAATTCTGTATCACCTTGACTTTCCTTGTAATGTGAATCTGCCATATAGCTCTGTGGAACAGGATGGCTTTCAGTTGTGGTGGGCCTTTGGGAGGGATTTATGGAAGAACAGATTGTTGCTAGGATGGTTCCACATCATGTGAGGAATGTCCATGCAAGAGTATATTTCCTTCTATATTCCTTTGATTTAGGGCAGGTGAAGTATCTGTGGGTTATGCCTGCGGTGGCATTCCCACACAGGTTGCATCCCTTGTAGGGGTATGACAGGCTGCATTGTTTGTTGGTTCTATACGCCCTATTCATTACCCATCAAGTTATTGCTCTTTGAGTTACGCTTACTAGTCTGGAATTCATTGCTTCAATCAGGTCTCTTTGAGGGATTGTCACATCTTGTCCTTCTGCGGTCCATGACTGGATCAGTTTTGGCCTCTCCATGGGGGATCTTTTTCCTTATGGTCTCAAAGTTAGCTGAGTCAGTCTGGGTATTGTGCCAGAAGGTTGGGAAAGTTCAAGAAAGGATTTCAGAGCGTATTGTGTTATCCATTTCTGGGTCTGGAGTATTTTCCAATTTGGCTTCCAGTTTAGATAACATGGTGGCCAGTTCTTCATCTGTTAGTGCCTTTCTTACACTCCATTGTGCTTTTTTTGTTGCAGAACCACAATTCTTTCCAGAACGTGAAGGATTCCTTATGCGCTTTGAGTCCCAGATGGGTTAACATTTATATTCAAAGTGATTTGGACGTTACAGAGGACTTGGGTTGCATAGAAAGCATCCAGTTGGTGGCTTGTCCAAGAGCAGGAGACAGTTTGTTAGCTTCTATTGCAGATAAGAAACCCTTTGACCAAATTTGCCTCGCTTTGTCTGCCACGTGGAGTAGACCCATTCCACCAGCTTTCTTTGGAGTCTGAAGATATTCTAGTTTGATAGGTGCAGCTGTAGCTTTTTCCCATAATAAAGAGCATGTTATAGAAGCCACCTTTTTTTCAAAAGATTTTGAAAAAGGGATCAGGTGAGCTAGGTACCATAGTTTTGAGTATATGAATATGTTATGCGCTTGGATACATGTCTCCATATTTTGAAGCTTATGTTTCCATTTGCCCATCCTGTTTACCAGATCAGCAACTATTTTTGCTTTGTTTTCAGGTAGAGCCAATCCATTCTTTGAGAATAGTACCCCTAGGTGGCGGAATATTATACCATCTTTGTCCATTGTGTATCCCGCTGGTGGGGTTGTGTGGCCCATCCCTGTCTTGATTATAATGGTTTTTCCTGTGTTCACCTTTGTGTTAGATGCTTTTTTGTACAAATCTATGATTTCTGAAAAAGCTACTTGGTTTCTCTGTGATGCCAGTCCAAATACTGTATTGTCTGCAAAGGCAATTGCTTTGAGTGGTTCTTGTCCCGGGTGTCTGATGCCTTCCATTTTGTGATCAGCTGCCACCAGTATCACATTTGATGCAAAGTTGAAAAGAATGGAGGACATAGGATCACCCTGTCTCAAGCCTTGGCCAACTGTCACTGTGTCTGTTAGTTCTCTGTTAAGGATGATCTGGGCTGATAGATCTCTGTAGAGTGTGGTAATCCAAGAGATAAAAGGTCTCTGGAATGCCTACCAATCTCAGGGTGTCTTTCAGGAATGTCCAGTCCACTCTATCATAAGCTTTTTCCATGTCTAGAAATACAAGAATCCCCTCCTGTTTCATATCTGGGCGTTCCAGGATGTTGTTTACCATTTTGATGTTATCCCAGATGGATCTGCTCTTGATAAATCCTTTCTGGAACCTGTGTATAAGATTTGGGGCAAGTTTCATAAGTCAATCTGATAGAATAAGTGTCAATAGTTTGTAGTCTGCGTTAGATAAGCTTATAGGTCTCCAATTTTTTAGGGATTTCTGGTCTCCTTTTTTGAAGAGTAAACATATGTTTACCAGATTCCCCGCTGAGATTTGAACGTCTTGTTCCAGACAGTGGTTGAATAGTGAAACTATCTCTTTGCACAGTACATCTGATAGGTGTTTGTATACATCTACAGGTATGGCGTCAGGGCTCAGAGATCTACCTTTTGGGGCCTCTTTTGGGGCACGGAGGACTTCCCCTTTGGTAATTGGTTTTGTAAGTTTGCAAGCCTCTAGTAGGGAGCAGCAGTTAAGGCAAGTTATGGCCATGTCAAACAAAGCTTGTTTCACGGTATGGTCTGTCACACTTGATGCAAAAAAGTTTTTGTAGAAGGTACTTTTGATTGTTGCCGTTCCTTGGGGGTCAGAGACTGGCTTGCCTTCCTCATTGTATAGTTCCAAGATGTTAGTTTGTAGTTTGGAGAATTTCAATTCCGCCATTACTCCTTTAGTGGTAGATCCTAGGAGGCATTGAAACTTGAAAGTTGCATTAATGCGTGTGATAGCTTCCTCTTTCCTTTGAATGGTATGGAGTTCCTTTGTGATAGACTGGAACACCAAAAACCATATTTTCTTTTCACTCTTGTTGTTTGGTTGTCTATTTTTTAATTTTTTTCATCTTATCTTCTATTATTCTTTTATTTTTTGAATTGAGATGCTTTCCATTTATTTTTGAAATCTGTTGTGTTCTTTTTTACTATTTCTTTAATCTTTTCCCATCTTTTCATCTGATCCAGTTTGGATTTCTTTAAATCATCTATTATTATGGGTAAGGCTTTTTCCATGGATCTAATCCATTTGATGTTTCTCATTGTGGCTGGCATAATAGACCAACTTCTTTTACTTTTTCTTTTTTCTGTTGTGATTATACTAACTACCACTATCATGTGGTCACTTACCAATGCCATTATGACAATCAAGCGGGAGGTACTTTTGGCTAGGGCTCCAGCTACTAGAATGTAGTCCAGTCTGCTTCCCTTCACGGGGGTATCATTGATATCAAAAGTCCATCTTGTCAGGGATGCTGGTCCCTCATTATCTTCATCCAGTGTAAAGATAAAACCTTTCAGCACCATATATTGCATCATAGTTGCACCTTTATGGTGTGGTTTGTTGTGTACAGGGAATGTGTCACGTAGCTTATCCGTCCACGTGTTGAAATTGCCTGCCATGACAGTATTGTTGGTTATTTTAATAAGCTGTAGCATCTCCCATTGAGATTTGCTTTCTTCAAATTAAGGAGATATGTATACCCCAATTATCCTTAGGGTCTGATGTTTTTTAGTGTCCTTTGCTCTGGCTATGATGATTCTTTCATTGGCCAGGCATTCTATGAATTCCAGGTCAATATGGGGGCAGAGGGCCACTATAGCTACATGTTTGCCCCATAGGGCTTGCATGTTAGCTTGTTGTGACCAGGGATGTGCTTGGGGGTCAGGGTCTAGGGGGGAGTATTTAGTTGTGTTGAATCCTTGGATCTTGGATATTATTAGTATGTCTAGGTTATTTTGTCTTTTATAGTGGTGCATTTTTCTTGTGCGGGTAGCCCAGTTGCCCATGCTACGCGCGTTTGTGGTTCCCATAAACATTATAAACTATTGCCCAACCCACGGGTATGAAGATGTTTAGTGTTTTGGTTTTGAAGGTTCTAGAAGCTGTTATGAATGTCATGTTTAGATTTAGGGGTGGCTTGGTTAAGGGGATTGAATTTTTTATATGATGGGAATTGTGTGGCATTAAAATCTGTTTCCATCCCATGGTTTTTGCCAGGGATGGGGATTGGGTTACCTTTTTGGGGGTGTCCTCTTGTCTTTGGCTTGGGGACATTGATGATTGGGGGGTTTGGGTCTGCTGAGGGGGGTTTGGCTTGGGTTGAGAGGGGTTTGTTCTTGGTTTCTTGGGTTTATGGTTAAGTGGATGTTTGTTTGCCTCTTTCCACTTGTCTGGGTCCAGGTGGATGGACAGTCCGTAATGGGTGTTTCTTTGTCTATGTGCACTGTTGCCAGTGTGGATGGGTCTTTATGGTTGTTAGACTTGCTGAAGTTGGATAGAGCTTCCACTCTCGCTCTATCTTCTGCATGGTGAATGCCCATTTTTTTAATAGTTTGCATATCCGGGAACTCTGTAACATCCAGGGGAAGCCACCATACCGGTTTAGGGCAAAGAAAGGTCTTCTTTCCTACCCTGGTTACTCTGTGTTCTTTGTCTTGGTCAATTTCACTTATGTGAGCCCCTTTTCTGTGTGAGCACACATATGATGTGTGGCCCATTTGGTAGAAGAACCTACACACAGGGCGTTCCAATTTGGGTTCTACATATGTCACTGAATCAGCACATCCAGGGAGCCAAATGAAGCAAGGGAGACTGGTGGCCCTGCTCTTCACTATGGGGGCTGTATCAAGTAGTATGTGGATTACCTTTGGCCGCATGCATTTGGCTCTATCAGACCCTTTTACCATGACTTTGAGAATATCCCTGTAGTATGAAAGGCCCATGATCAGGGCTTCTTGTACCCACAAATATTCTTTATTTGTGGGAAGGTTGGAGAATGTCACCTACTTTGCTCTTTGTTTATTGTAGCGGGTTGTTTCTATCTTGAGGGGGGCTGCCATTATGGTATATTTCCATACCAAGTGCTTTATCTCTCAATTTTGGAGATTTTAAA
This sequence comes from Entomophthora muscae, assembly GCA_014839935.2. Lineage (NCBI taxonomy): Eukaryota > Fungi > Entomophthoromycota > Entomophthoromycetes > Entomophthorales > Entomophthoraceae > Entomophthora > Entomophthora muscae. The sequence goes on from QTSX02007254.1 coordinate 175,977, forward strand.
CCTATGTCTAGGTACCCTTCTGTTGCCAACCAGTAGTTGTCAAGTTTATACTCTGGGTATTGGCTATCCAATTTTTTGTAAATTGCGTCCTTGCACTGCTTTATTGATCCTTTGGTGAGATTGTTCACATGAATTCTCAAAGTGTTGGTCAGGGGTGATTGAGGGGTGTTTTTGAAAGGGTTTTTTTACGCCGTATGTTCCTTCAGGAAGTCTTTGAAGGGAATAAACCCAGAATTATTGAGTTCTGGTTCCATTCCTTTTTTTACCCAGTTGCTATATGATAATCTACTGTCCCTGGTTGTTTTCTTGGGGGTGGTGCAGATTTAAGTGGTATCTTCTTAATTGTCCATTATACTGCCTTGTCTAAAGTGTATCCCTCACAAAGGAAGTCATTCACGTCTGTTGCGTGGATCTTCATCTCTTTGAGGGTTGTTGCAAGACCTATGTGCACTAGAATAGATGCCCATTGGATTGCTTCTGTTGCCATGAAATTTTTGGATTTCCAGGTTACCGCTGTATCTGGGCTAATTTTACAGTGTATGTATTTAATAATGTCCTCATACTTCAGGCAGTTCCTATGGAGCCAGATTATTACTGTGATGGGGCTCCACCCTCCATCTACAAATACTGTTGCTTCCTCTGCAGTGGCACCCATATTGTACCATTCCGTTGCTTTCTCTGGTGTGAACCCTGCCTTTCTGAACCACCCTGCTGCTTCTGGGTCTGGAAGCATGCTTTTCCAGATAAGGATCTGGTCCACCTTGATGTCTGCTTGGAGCCATTCTGCTGCTTCTTTGGGGGGGGGGGAGTTTACCTGTTATGAACGCAGCTTCAGATGGTGATGTCTTCTGATTTATCCATTGTTTGGCTGTAGATGGGGTGAACCCCTGTTCAATCCAGATTGCTGCGTCTGTTAGATTTGTAGTATGTCTCCATATCTTCCATTGTGCAAAGGTGATCTTGTGATTATCTAGGTCTTTATAAAGCTGGGTTGTTACTCCTAAATTTTTCCATGCTCTTGTTTTGTCCATGGAGAGGCCTTGGTCTATCCAATATTTCATCTCTTCTGGGGTGTAGCCATTTGATTTCCAGTTGGTGGCTGTCTCAGGTGTCCAGCTTTTGAAAGGACCCCAGAGGTGGACATTATCTGGGTTCCATCTGGCTTCTCTAAGGGTCCTTGCGTCTGTGGGTCTAATTCCTATAAATGCCCACCTGTGAGTGTTTTTGGGTACAAAACCTAGGTTTCCCCATTCCACTGCCTTGCTTGGGTTGAACACCATGGATCTCCATGACTTGGGTAGGTCCTTTGGCATCCCACTTGCTGCCCATTCTAGGGCTGTGCCTTCTTTCAAGATGTCAAAAAAAATAGTGAGCTTATCTGCTGGGAGTTTTATTTCCTTTGCGTATTTTACTGGGACAAATGCTAGGTAGTATTCAGCAGCTTCATACAGGTTGAATCCGTGTTGATTTCATTCTATTGCCACATCAAGGGGGAGCTTGGCTTTGATAGCTTGGGAGACTTCCGCTTAATGTTTTGAGAGTTTCATCCACTTTAGGGCTTGCATATTGCGGATTCCCATATTCTGCATGATGGTAGCCCATTTCAGGGGGATATCTACTTCTTTCCAGTGGGTAGCCGCATATGATGAAAAACCTTCTTTTTTGCATCTGCCTGCTTCTTCTGGGAGGAAAACTGCTTTATGCCAACACATTATGGCTGCTACTGAGAATGATAGGTCACACCATTTGGTGATATCCTCATCTAAAATGCCATTACCTTCTAGGATATCTCTTGTAGGTTTGGATAGTTGGGTTGGAGTTCTTTTTTCTATGGGCTGCCAGATTTACCTCTGGGGCGGCTGCTGCATGCGCTATGGGTTTGTCTGTATGGGCTGGTTGAGGTGTCTTTACATCTCTGAGGGGGAGGGGTGTGTGTATTCATTGGTTCCTTGCTTATCTTTTTGCTCATTAAATTGTCATTTACCTGTTGTGTATTATTGGTTTTCATGGCTGTTGGTTGGTGTTCACATTTGATGTCTGTACGCTCTTCCCAGGTGTCTGGGACTGCCTCTTCTTCAGAGGAGGTTTCATACTGTCTAGTTGTTTGGCTTCTAGTCTGGCTCTTGTCCTTTGCTTTGGGTTTTGCCATAATAAAATTTTAAATTAAAATCTATTATTGAATCCACTGGATTTTTATTCTCTAAAAATATTCTCTTTCACTTCAAATCAAGTTATGCTAACAAGAGAGAGCCTTATGTGCCTTAACTGCTTGGCCAAAGTATTGATGTATACTGTGATGAAGTTAACAGAGTTAAATTCATTTAATTGAAGTTGACTGTTAAACAATGCAATACTGAGAAGTAATCCACATCATGTTCTATTCATAGAAATGATGGATTTAGTTCCCTATCCAATGCAAGTTTATATTGTAACTTAAACCTTGCAGCTATGTAAATGCAAGGAACTTCACCTCAACTGCCAAGCGTGCATTTGAGCAGCTATATAAGCTCAATCAAGATTGCTCTAATAAAATTTGTTTTCATAAATCTTTCCTCTTATTCCTGCCTTGTCTCTTATTGGTTGCAACTGGTGCAACTAATCAGGTTATTGACGCTTCTTTGTCAAAAGCGTTACAATACACTTTGGGCTATAAAATTGAGTATCTAAAAGGTTTTTTAGGGGATTTTCAACTTATTATACACTTGATTGGTAGAATTCTTCACGATGTTTCCTTAAGCTTCAATAAATCTGCTTAATGCTGCAGAACTTTCTCAATCAATAAAAATTTAGTCATGTGACTGTTTTTTTGCTCATGTATAGATACATATTTAACAGGATAGCCATGCTGTCTATAATAATTACCTTGGCTGTATAACTGAACCATGTTAATTATCTTGATTAAGTAAAAGGTTATCATAAGTTTAATTTTCAAGCTTTTAAAATTAAATTATTGATTAATTAATATAATTTTATGAATAGTTCAATGAATGTGTCATGGCCTGAGATAGCTTCATAAGTCCTTTCTGGATAGATAGCAGGGTGAATCTTAAAGGTCTAGTAAATGATAAGTTTCAGCCTCTTCAAATAGATAACTGTAGCCTCCCAAGTTTCAAGGTTAGTGACATTATTTCTGGCATTAAAACCTCTTCCATAAAGCATAATTAATATGCTTAGGCTAAAAAACTGAAAATTTTAAATGGAATATTGAAATTCCTCAATAACTCTGCTATAAAGGATATCCTAGCCAAAATTTTCCAGACCACCAGGACAGTTGTCATCACATTAATAAGAGTGACTTAATGTTGTAACCGAGGTTTCCCTCTTGTCTACCAACATATCTTATACTACACAGTGGTTGCTTGATGAGTTGCCCCATGAGGTATCTAACAGCATGGATCAGTTTGAAGATGAGGTCAAATTTTGGGCACTTTCTCCTAATTAGGAGCACTGACAATTTGAATTTGCTGATCCCCACTCAAGTTATTCCTGGCCTCAAAACTTACATGGAACCCAGCACTGTGCCACCCCCTGGTGGCCTTGTGGCTTTCCCCATATAGTATATTAGTCACAATATCAATTAATAAACCTCATCTTATTCTATTTATTCTTGTTTTTTCTATTGGACTGTTGTCTTCCACAATCAAATCCTTACTATCATTGGTTCAGTTTCAACATTAGCTATACTCTCAAATCCTGGGCTTACAAAGCTTGAATTGTCATAAATGACATTTAATTTTAACATTGAGCACAAGTCAAATAAGAGAATTGAACTCTGGTCCCCAGGTAAATACAGGCTGCTATCCAAGAGGGCCAAGGGACTGGCCACCTGTGTTTTTTAGACTCAAATCCAAAGAATGTTTGATAAACTTCCCGCTACCCCAAGGAGCTTTCCCAAAAGGAGAATTGACCCCAGTAGAATGTGTGCTACTGAAGAATCAGATCTATGTAGAGATAGCCACTTACCTAAAGGAGATTGATACTGAACTTAAAAATAAATCTTCCATTAATTGCCTGTCAACATAAGTCACCAGCACCAAATCAACAATGACTTAGCTGGGCCATGTGATGCAGGGAATAGAGGCAGAAAAATAGAGTGTCACCACTTCTATTATCTAACACCAGCCAATCCAGAATTAGTTATCTGTAAAACCTCCCCCAAGTGCCAAAGCCCTTTTGGATGAATGTCTGTGGACCTAAAGCTTGTAAATTTTGAAGACACAAATTATAATAGTATAAGAACCCTGCTATGATGATAATGGCGGTATTGTCATTCTGATAATAAAGTTTAAATGAATCTTTAGTTCACAAAAATTCTACCTCATCTAGGTTTAGTATTTTAACATCTCCACTCCAGGCTCATAGGCCCCTGCACAACTACTAACAAACTGTGGACCCCTTGCCCTATTATTATGTCCATCTGGAGCACACTTTAGACCAGCACATTTCACTGAGTACCACCCAAACCAGCCTATTCCAAGTTCACCCTGGAAAATATACTCTTATCTAACCCTTTTTGTCAGGCACTCACCCACTTGGAAGTAGTCTTCCAAGGTGGTGAATGATTGCAGAGGGATTTAGACCAGTTACAAGAGAACCCATAGGCAAGAATAATGTTCCAAGGTGGAATAGTTCTCCAAACAGGCAATACCAGCCCAAAAGCAGATTGAAACATCCTAGGAAGAAGTATACCCCTAGATAGTTTAAGAGGAAGGCTGATGCCAAAGGGCAGAAAACCTGAGGTTTTGCAGGCTTGTTAACAGACTGGTAGTTCTGAGGTTCTTTTTTTAGGTGGGGTGTGGGACAAGGGAGTAGCAGTATACCAAACTCCTGGTATTATCTGACACCAGGAGTTATCCAGGAAATGAGCTTTGGGGGAGGCACCAGAGTCATCACATATACCTAGAAAAATGCTGGCCTGGACAGCCTGCAACAAGATCAGCCAGAAGATTCATTTATACTCAAGAGACTCCATAATGAGAGTCTTTAGTAATCTAATGGCTAGGATTAAAAGGGTTTAAGACAAGCTAATTAGACAATAATTCACTTGGAATGAATTTAGACTTTATTGATTGAACAAATAATGAAATATAACTGATCAGCTTTATATAGCATGGTAGGAATAAAATAGTTAGGGAATAGTAAAAGATTTGAGGGGATTTGGAGAATTTTCTGGGGATTGTGGAATCTTGTACTGAAAAATGTGGAGATATGAACTTCTACCCCCTAATATATGCTTAAGTACATGATTATTATAAGAAATTTGCTCACAAACCCACACAGAGCAGCAAAAGCATGGAGACATCTCCCCTATTCCCCACATAGGTCAAGAGAAAGAGAGGCGGGCACCAGCAACAGAAGAAGAAGTCAACAGCAAAGCCAACATAGACCCAAAGCCCAAGAACTCATTTGCTTTCACAGTAGGTTCCATAATGCTGGGGATTATTTGGCCAAGTAGGAAAGCACAGAAAGCCCAAAAACCTTTAACAAAACTGACTGATTCAACAGATTTTAATCAAATGGTTGATTGGAAATGGGTTACAGCTTCTCCAGTTTGCCAGTTAAATATGATTCCCTCCTGTAAGTTGACATTAATAAATTGTTGTAATTTAAGGGTAACCAGATATGAACTTGCTAATCAACATGGTTGCCAGAAGTTGGTCAATCAAGGGTTCTTTGCAGCCTGGACTAGATACTCACTTGACAATGTGGAAGGAATAGGAGCCCAGGATCTAGGCAGTATTGATTAGTCAATGCTTGATATAATTTGAATAATTTTCACTGTTTCAACTCTTAAGAGTTGATTCTTCCCAAAATTTACTCAATGAAAAAATCACATACTCCCTGGTCTAACTTTACTTTTGAAATGCATCATGTATTTGTATTGTTACGCTACATCTCCTACAATTTAATCCTTAGCCGGATTATTACTGGAAGATGGGGGCCTGCTGTTGTTTCTTGCTGTAATGAATACTATATTGATGTTGATTAGTCTATCAAAAGGATAGCTATTCAGCATAGATAGTTTAGATTATGCATTATTTCCTCACAAGGATTTGGATGTAAAGTATGACATTTTGATGTTAATTATGCATCTAAGAATAGCCATTATAAAATGTGGCTCAAATGAGAATATGCTTGAGCCTAATTCCTTGAACCCCTTTCCTTAGCCCCCAAACCCTCTCCAGTTCCACAGTGCTAATTGGCATTAGACATTAGTCTGAGTCATTGGCACTTAATGGACTATATAACTCTCTTTATCTTTTCAAATAAACAATACTTCAACTTTTACTTTACACTTACTTACTTGATATATTTAACTACTCTTAGTTGGTGTCTCCATTGGATGAATAAGACTTAAGGTCATCTTATCAGTGATAAGCTATCATAAATACAGCTGTTCCCATTATTTTCAAAGCAAGCAGCCTACTAAGAAGTACCTAGAAGGACTAGAAAGGCCCAAATTTACAACAGTACTTCATTGTTGTTACCGCCAAATTTTAATTCAATGCCTGTCAATCTTGGAGCTGTTCTTAATCCTGTCAAAGCCAAAACTCATGTGCTATCCCAATGTGCTGAATTTTATGCTTGAGACACTCTGAATCTCTTGCAGGCCATTTATCTAGGGCTTTTCTGGTTGGGGTTAATTATTTTACTTAACCCTAGTATCTCATTTGGAAATTTCACAAAACAGTATTTGAAGCTGAGTTAGTGGTTAATCATTAACTCTATGTGGATTTGGTGGGTGATTCCCCACCACATGGAGACAGCTTCTTATTATCCCATGATTTACGTCACATTACTTAGCTCTTTTAGGTCTGAATTTTTGGAAGCAGTTTGTCACAGCCCATACCAGAGTCTGGCTGGACTCCCACAGGAGCGGCAGGCCGGGCCTGGAAGGCCATGTACACAATAGGTGCTATACAAAGCAGGTAGTTTAGAGCAGTAGCTAGGGGGTGCCAACTCCCAGTATGGGGCACAAATTGATCGTTCAGTCCCAATACTAAGATATAGACAAACCCCAGCTTGCTAACGTCCTGGGTGAGAGACGTGTCAGGGAGAGGAGGGGCAGTTGGAATATCCTTCATTGCTGGTGGTTGATCCAGGTGATGGGGATGGAAATACTCCAGGTCAAGGGCGCAGGGTGGTTTGGCAAGGACAACAAGAGTTTGGCCGGGAGGATATGGGTATGCAAGTTTGTATTGAGTAGTGGATTCATAAATGGATGCAAAGAGAATAATTAAATTTGAGCAAAAATAGACAATTCCTGCAATAAGATAATAATTTCTAGGCATAAACTCGCTTTATTAAGATGTCAACAGTGAGGAGGGCTTCTCCCCCCTCACTACTTATACTTACTGAAGATTCTGTGGCCTTTTGTGCCACCAGAGAACTGATGGTATCATTTGGAGTTGGATTTACAAATTTACCCGGAATTCGCATGCTTGGCCAAGAGGGTGAGATCTCATTGGCTGCAATAAGATGAAATTTTTGAAATTTTTAGCATGCCAAGCTGCTAAAGTTATTTTTAGCTCCTGCAATGTATTGATCATCTGATTGCACAATCAAACAATTGCGCTCCCAATGTACCATTTCCTGATAGGTGAGTGGCCCCAATTTGATAACAGGATTAAAGCCAGGAATTTAAGGCTTGTGTGCCTCTTGAATCCCGGGCCATTTGCTAGTCAAAGGGGGGTATTTTGCCCTCAAAGGCGCTTTGTGTGGGTTTTCACACTGCATGTTTATTCAACTCTAAGGAGGCCAGCTGACTGTCCAGGGCAATCTGGGCCCTTACACAGTTTTTCATGAGTTTGTGTTTCTTTTCTCCTGTTCTGTCAAGATATCTGTATTTACCATGTTTAATTTATCATTTATTTTCTGAGTTTTCAGTTTGGACTTTTCTTTATTTTTTTTGTTTTCATCTCTGGTAACAGTTGTTGAGACTGGATCATCTGTTTCTTATTTCTGTCACATCATGTCATTTTGGCGCCTGGATTATTTTCCTGCTCCACCTACTGATGAAATTTTTGTGCGGAAATTTTTCAGCCTTATCAATTTTATTCTGGTTCTAGCCTAAGTCACAAATTGCAAGTTTGCCATGTGATGACAAAGGTTTCAGAGGATGCTTATGAATGTTTGTTATCCACAGTGGAGCGTCATTCATGTGTTTTAATTGAAAGTGCATCTCTGTACCCTTTGTTAAAAAATTTGTGTGTATCTATTGAGGAGCTCAAAGTATATTGTAAGTTGTACGCCTTCCAACAGGGTACCACTCCACTCTCAATATTCCTTCCTCAGTATCTTGCCTACTGCTGTACAATCAATGTTCCTGAGGTGAATAAACTCTCAGAGTTGTGGTTAGCAGTTGACCAGACTGCCCAGGATCTGGCAGTTTGGGATTCTCTGTTAACCACAACTGAGGCCCTGGTAAGCCAAATTCTTTCTCTGGCCTCAAATCTGTTGACTTCCAAACAAGGTGTTATGTGAATTAAAGCCAAACCCGCTGCTTGCTCCTGGTTTTCTGGTAATTGCTCTGCGGTGGCTTTGTCCAGTCAGAACTGTGATTTCTCCCCTTGTGTTTCTTCTCAGTTGCAATTAGCTATCTTGAACAAACCTGCCAAGGTAGACAAAATGCCAATGATGTCACCCACCAAGAGATTGTTGGTTATTCTTCAGCACAATGTGGCTGCAAAGACTTAGATAGTTGAGCTCTAAGAGTTGTCTCTTATTCCCATCAATTGTGATTGTGCTGTCCTCACTGAAGCTGTCCAAGAAATTATCAAACATTATTTCCAGGAGCACCCTGTCTCCTTAGCCTCTGTATGTACCATTGAAAAGAAGCAAGATCCTGCTGAGGTTGCAACATTTGTGGCAGATAAATCTACTTCTGGTTACTTCTTGATTTATTATAGTGTCAATAACGGTCAAACTATCTATTGACCAGCCATTTTGTTGGATACCAGTGAGTCCAAGAATTTCATGAGTGTTGATACTGAAGACTTGTTGCAACTCAATTATCATCCTGAAATGCTGGTTAGGGGTGGCAACTTTCAAACGTTTCCCTCTTTCCAGCTTAAGAAGCCAGTGAAATTTGTAGTTTTGGGTCAATCTTTTACCTCAAGGTTCTCCATATGCTCTACTCTTATGTATCCTACTATCTTAGGTGGGGGCTGGTAGTGGGACCATAATGTATTGACCTTGCTAAAAGAAAATGAGCTTCAGGTAGACCACTCTTTGGGCATATTCATCTGTATTCTGTTGTTTGATATGTCTGAATCTGAGCATTCTTCTCAGACCATCCAGTCAGTTCCAATTTTTACACCCATAAGTTTGGATTTACCAGCATGCCTTCAACCCTGGTCTGCGGCATTCAATGCCACTAGGGGTGGGGTACTTCCCAAGCACACTCAGTTTTACTTTGACTTTAAGGTTACTGTTGATCTGAATTGTATTGCATCTCCCATTTACCCTTTGACCTTAAAGGAGGACCCATGTTTGGAGGAGTGGACTTGGGACATGTTGGCAAGAGGATACATCTTTAAGAAGGCTTTTTTAATCTGTTCTCCATTATTATTTTTTCAAAAATACAATTTGTCTCTTTGTCCTTGTGTCAATTACAGGAATTTGAACAGAATTACAATTTCTGATCCCTACCCTTTACCTTTTGAGGCACAAATTTCTTGGTGCATTGAGAAGGCAAAGGTATCCTCAAAACTTGATCTTTTGAATGCAATTAACCAAATCAGGATCACAGAAGGAATGGAATGTTTAACAGCATTCAGAACCAAGAAGGATATTCTCTGATTCCACATTATGCCTTTTGGATTGAAGAATACCCTGGCTTTCTTTCAGCGGTTAATTGATTCATTCTTGAGAGGCCTCCTGGGTGTATGTGTCATTGTGTATATGGACAACATCTTGGTGTTCTCTCTGGATGAGGATTCACATAATTCCCACCTATAAGCAGTTGTATAGCACATCCTCCAGGATAATTTGATCATCAAACAAAGTAAGTGTGAATCCTTTAAACGTAAGGTTTCCTTTCTGGGTAATATTATCTTTGAAGATGGCCACACCATTGCCCCTGACAAGGAAGCTGTGGTTTGAGAGTATGCTATGCCTGTGACAGTATCCTGACTTTGTAGTTTCCTGGGTACATGTACGTTCTTGAAGAAATTCACTCCCCACTTATCTGAGGTGGCTGCCCCCCTATATTCAGCAAGCAGGAAGACAACTTTGGTCTGGACGCCTGAGTGCACAAACATGTTTACAGCAGTCAAAGCTCTTTTGTTGTCTTTACCTGTGTTAAGACATGTGGATCCTGAGCTACCTTTTTTGGTCTCTAAAGACAACTATAAATATGCTGTGGCTGGTGTGTTGCTAAAAACTGCTGACAATGGTGTTGAAAAACTGATGGGGTACTTTGCCCAGAAAATGGAGGCTCATGAACGCAATTACATGATTTATACCAGGGAATTGTTGGTGGTTGTGGAATCTTTGAAGCATTGGCAACACCACCTCATGTCAGTGTGTCATCCTTTTGTGGTGAGAACTGACCATAAAGCCCTCCTTTACTATTGTCAACCCAGGGTTTTGTTGGGCTATCAATTTAGATGGCATGGTAATCTGACAAGATATAAGTTCCGCTACAAGTTTATCAAGGGAGCCAATAATCATTTGGCAGATGCGTTGAGCAGAAATTCTTCAGATCCTAGATGCTGCTATGAATTGAGTTCAATACACACATTATGATACCAGACAAGGCTGTTTTTTTGTACTATCTCCACCTGTTACGCTTGCCACCATGTCCTTAACTGAGGGTGCAGACTTAGAATTATATTCTAAAGTGAAGTTTTTGCAGCCTTTGTTCAAAGGTTACAATAGGTTATTGGAACTAGCATGTGCACATCCTGTTAGCCAGCCACAGGGTTATCACAAGATAGGACCAATTTTATATCATCAAGTATGCTTGTGGGTTTCAGAGGGAACTATCCAGGATAAAATCATGGAGGCTTATCACACCTGTCCTATGGCAGATCACCCAGGGAAAAATAAAACTTTGGAGCTCATCTGCCAAAATTTTTCATGGAAAGGTTTGATGGTGTGGGTGGTGGCTTACATTTGTGACTGCCTGGTATGTGTTTGGTCTAAGGCAAGCAGGAACAAGACTACTGGTTTGTTGGCTCATTTACAACCAGCTAGAGGGCCCTGGACGTCAGTGTTGGTGAATTTCATTAGAAAACTTCCAAATTCTGATGGGTTTAATGCAATAATGGTAGTGGTTGATTGCTTTACAAAAATGGCACATGTTGTTCCCTGTTTGACCATAATTACTTTGGTGGAGACATCTAGGCTATTTGTGAATAGAATCTTCTCACTGCATGGCATTTTGATGGAGATTGTGAGTGACCGTGGGCCCCAATTTATTGCTCAGTCCTGGGAAGCTTTTTCTATAATTCTGGGTATCAAATTGTGTTGTTCCACGGCTTTTCACCCCCAATCTGATGGACAAACATAGAGGGTAAACCAAAGTTTGGAGGTCTATCTATGTTGCAACACTAATGCGCAACAAGACAACTGGTGTGCTAACCTACCCTTGGCAGAGTTCACATATAATAACACCTTACACATGTCAACTCAGATTTTGCCATTCTATGCCAATGTAGGTTACAATCCCTCATCCAAAATGGGTCCTTGCATGGTTAGCAACATAGAAGCTGAAACTGATCAAGCCGCTGTATTGAAGCAGGTCCATCAGGAACTTTAGATTACTCTTGCTGCTGCTGTGACAACTTACAAGAAATATGCAGATCACAAGCGCCAGGAAGGTCCAACTTACCTGCCAGGTGATCTGGTCATGGTGGATGCTTGCAATATGAAACTGAAAGTCCCTTGCCACAAACAAGCCCCAAGCAAGTGGGTCCCTTCAAAGTTGAACATCAAATTGGTCCCTCCGCATACCAATTAGAATTACCCCCAGCTTTTAAGATTTTCATTACCTTTCACAAATGCTTACTTACTCCTTTTAAGAGTACTGAGATCCCTTCTTCCCAGCCCATTCTTGTGGAAGGAGAACCTGATTATGAGTTAAATTGCATTTTTGCTTCTTGTAAGAATTGACACTGTCTAGAGTATTTGGTGTCCTGGAAGGGTTATCCTGATTCTGAAAACTCATGGGTTCCCCACTATGATTGCTCTAACTCTCCTGATCTTATCCAAGAGTTCTATGATTGCAACCCAACCATCATTGATCACCCCAAGCTTACCTTAGCCACAATGAAACTTCCCCTGCCCACAAAAACTTCTCCTTGTCCCATCTTCCGGATGGTGGTATTGTGCCTCAGGCTAAAGCAGATGATAATTTCACGGTAGATTCCATAATGCCTAAGATTATTTGGCCAAGTAGAAAAGTGCAGAAAGCCCAAAAACCTTTAACAAAACTGACTGATTTAACAGATTTGAATCAAGCAGTTGATTGGAAATGGGTTACAGATGCTCCAGTTTGCCAGTTAAATATGATTTCCTCCTGTAAGTTGACATTGATAAATTGCCGTAATTTAAGGGTCACTAGATATGAGCTTGCTAATCAGCATGGTTGCCAGAAGTTGGTCACTCAAGGGTTCTTTGCAACCTGGACTAGATACTCACTTAAAAATGTGGAAGGAATAGGAGCCCAGGATCCAGGCAGTATTGCTTAGTCAATTTTTAATATAATTTGAATAATTTTCACTGTTTCAACTCTTAAGAGTTGATTCCTCCCAAAATTTACTCAATAAAAAATCATATACTCTCTGGTCTAAATTTACTTTTGAAATGCATCATGTAGTTTTATTGTTACGCTACATCCCCTACAATTTAATCCTTAGCTGGATTATTACGGGAAGATGGGGGCCTGCCATTGATACTTCATTGTTGTCACCGCCAAATTTTAATTTAATGCCTGTCAATCTTGGAGCTGTTCCTACTTCTGTCAAAGATGAAACTCATGTGCTATCTCAATGTCCTGAATTTTATGCTTAAGACACTCTGATTCTCTTGCAGGCCATTTATCTAGGGCTTTCCTGATTGGGGTTAATTATTTTACTTAACCTTAGTATCTCATTTGGAAATTTCACAAAACGGTATCTGAAGCTGTGTTAGTGATTAGTCATTAACTCTATGTGGATTTGGTGGTTGATTCCCCACCACATTAAGATTGCTTCTTATTATCCCATGATTTCTTTCATGTTAGTGTTGTCATCCTTGTATTTACTACCTGACAGTTTGATTGTTGTATCACCTTATTAGCTAGAATCAAAATCAAAAGGTAATGATTTGCCACATACTAATTCAAATTTACATTCTTATAGCTGGCTATTATCTGAACATAAAAAAGACCCTTGAATTTTAGGAGATAAAGACAACCCAATAGGGGGTAAATACTTTTTAATAGCTATAACTGAATTGATGACAGGAATATCATGGAATAGTTTCCTGACACCTTTTTCAGGGAACCAATCCTAGTCTGCCAACTTTTTAGTATCAGAACACTGGCAGGTTGCAGGCAGTGTGGGCAGAGCCCACCAGAGGATTGGCGCTAACTTAATGAAGTAGGACATTGATTTTCTCACCCAGGGCCACAGGCCAGCAGCTGGGATTATAGTGTCAATCACCCTGGTGAGAGTGATGTACATTATCCTAAACAGCTTGTTTGTGTGGTCCAGAGGAAGCTTGGAAGCAGACATTGGCTTTGGGGTGATTGATGGCTTCATATACAACTGGTACACAGACAGTGACTTATATTTATCTCATAATAGATGGGGCTCAGTTAGGTGCCAAGGACCTTATCTATTGTATCTGGTCAACACTCTTATTTGGGCCAAGGGATCTTGCTCTATTATATTTTCAAATGTGAAGTCGTTGTATTCAGGCTTTAAAGGGTACTATGTAAAACAGAAGTGATCAAATAGGTTGCCTGATGAACAATAAACTGCAGGCAGAGGGGCAGGCTGGCCAGAATGCTCCAAACTGAGTTGGTAAATAGCAAAGATAAAATAGGGGCAGTAATTGAGGAAATCAATATCTCATAACCTTTGATTTTAAAATGGTGATAAAGTCTTTGTGAAGAATTGTTGACCAGGGATTGTGGAAAGCCTAATTCATTAGACAATTAATGACAATTGATAGGGCCAATTAATTACACCTTCAGAAATTAACATCAATAAAAATATTTTAATAAATATACACTCAGTTGATCATTATATTGTAACCAATGATTAATTGTATCACGTCACCATCACTCTCAATACTGGGCGCCATGACGCCAGCAACATCAGAAATATGCGCCACGGCGCCAGCATTAATTATTCTTGGCGCCAGAACGCCGCTACTTTTTACATCAAGCGCCAGGACGCCAGCACAATTAATTGCAAGCGCCAGAGCGCCACAATAATTAACATTGAGCGCCAGAAAGCCGGCTTTGAGGTGGAATTACCCCAAGGCGCAAGGTTTGATTCAAGTGATTGATTCAACTTTCATACCAAGTAGGGTCTGAAAATAGAAGTTTCTGTATACCAAATAAGAGTGTTATCTGGTGAGCTAGCAGAGAGCATCCTTGTGATAGGTGCCACAGCATTGCAAGATTGTGCCCTAAAATAGGAAGTGATCCCTTTTTTCACCAGCACAACCAAGACTCTACAGTGCGCTGGAATGTCCTAGAAGACATTGCCAGCAACTGATGATTGATAATATGAGAATATCCTTATAAGGCATTGGCAGTAAACGCCAAGGGGCAGAATTTATACCTGCTTGTATAGGATCCAATAAAGTTATTCATTACAAATCAAGTTGATCAATGTCTTCAGAATCTTCACATTCAAAAAAGTATAGTGAGTGTGTGCCCTTCCTCCTAAATCTTCTGTTAAATCTGCTGGTGTACGCCAATTTTCAACAGTCTTAGTGCAGAGTCTATGGATTTATATAGTACCCTGCTGCCAAACTTTACATTTACTATGCAGGGTTCATCATAGGATCAGGAAATATGAAGTTGGGTGGTGTCAGGGATCCACTCATTGGGAACTCTCTCTCCAATTAAATGAAGGAGAGCTCCCAAGTTGAATTTGACTAAGATGGACCCTACTGGAATCCCTATCATGAGCATGTGCAAGAGATGTCCCAATAAGCGGAATCTCCCCAGAAAGGGAGTGAAGTGGTTTAAAAGATAATAGATGCTGGTATACCCCAAGACCAACCAGGGGGCCTTGGGGTGGATAATTGGAGGGAATCATGCTGTTTCTATGTATGGTGCATGGCAACAACATGGTCTAAAACAATACCAAATTGAATCATCTGATTTCTTGGTGGGAGCCAGTTTGGGAGTCTTGAAGTTCACATTGGTTTACCCAAAACTGATTAATGTACAAAAAGCCCATAAAAGGAAGATGAACTTCATGCTGTTGAAGGGAGAACCTTTTGGATCTACTAATCAAGTTTTTAGAAGTTTGAAAATATAGATTTATTGGTTTGATAGGAATAAGAAATTGTTGGAGCAATTGGCTCAAGGGAAAATATTCAGTTTAAATACTGAATTCAATTGGGGAATGGAAGAGGGAGATTACCAGACAATTCTGCAATAGCAGGTTGTAAAGTATTGATTTGCAGGTCTGCAGCAAACTGCAGTCTGCAATGCAAGAAGAAGAAGCATCTGGACTTATTACATTACAGTAGTCTTCTGTACTGTGGTTCTGATGGTCATTTGGAGTCAGATGAGTGTTACTTCTTAAGCTTGGTTTATTTGGAGCAAATGATTGGCTTGTTGGTTCTCCTGGATGTTTTTGGTGCAGGTTTGTGCATTTCTTATTAGTTTGATTGGCTAATTGGAAGAGTTTGGAGCTAATTTTAAATTCATATTTTGTATTGCTGCTGTATTCATCATCTGGAGTCTGTATTTTCAAACTTGAAGTAGATTTCATATTAGATTCCAGCTTAGAGCTTTTGCTGATTCTTTTTCTTTTGCATTTGTTTTTGATTCCAGCAATAATACTGCATTCATTAATTGTTTTCAAATGCGTTTTCAAACCAGTCTCATTAAACAATTCATTATTACTATTAATTCCTGTTTCTGCATTTAAAAATAAAATTTTGGTTTTACTGTGTTTGTAAGCCTGTCCAGAGTTTGATGTTTCTCTTGTGTAAGGGATAAAATCCCTTACAGGTGGCCAGGACACCTGGGTTTAGGAGCAGCAAATGTCATTTTTGCTGGGGAGATGTTCATTGGCTGGATCATCAGGAAGAGTTGCTTAACTGTTCTGTTCTCAAGTCATAGTCATGGGGGTGGCCTTAAGTTCTGCGTTTTTCTCAGGTGGTGAATCTTGATTGGCCACCAAGATAGGCTTAAAACTCATCAAGCTAATGGTAGGAATTATTTTGCCTCCATTAGGAAATTTGTTTATCTTTCATTGGGTGCTGTGATTTCAAGGTTTTTGCTGGTATCTGCATCCTAGGAAGTGTTTGCAGCCTCAGCTTGAGGGGACTCAATCCCAAAAAACATGTGCAGACATCTCCCTGGCTCTTAGGGCTGACAGGCCGCAAGTAGTCAGGACCAGGGTTCAAAAGCTGCTCTTGGACCTGGGTTTCAAAAGGAAGAACATATATAATCCTGACACAAGTGCTAAATTAAGTTGTCCACTGTACAAGAACTGTCACTAAATTCTATTGCTAGATTTTTTCAGGGCCCAGAAAGCCCTGGACAATCAGCTGGCCATCATAGAGGCAAAACCCCCCACAACTTGGGAAACCCTACCAAGTATCTCCCAGAGCAAGAAAACCCCCTTTCAACTAATAAATGGCCTGGGATTTGAGAGGCACACAAGCCTTGAATCCCTAGCTTTGAGTCTATGAACAAATTTGGGCCTCTCAACTATCAGGAAATGGTACATTGGGAGCACAATTATTCAATTGCGCAATCAGGCGCTCAATTACTTGTGGGATCTATAAATAACTGTGGCCCCTTAGCATGCTACAGTTCAAGAAAGGTTCATGCTATACAAACCAATGAGCACCCATCCCCTGGTCCAAGTACACAAATTCCAGTAAAAATTGTAAGTTTAACTGCAATTGATGCCATCAGCTCTCTGGTGGCACTAAAAGCCTCAAAATTACCAGTAAGTATAAGTAGTGAGGAGGAGAAGCTCTCCTCACTGTTGACATCTTAATAAAGCAAGTTTATGCCTAGAAATTATTTCTTATTGCAGGAATGGTTTATTTTTGCTCCAATTTAATTATTCTTTTTGCATCTATTTGGGAATACACAACACAATAAAAACTTGCCTACCCATATCCCCCTGGCTATACTCCTGCTACCTCTGTCAACCCACCCCACACTCTTGACGTGAAGTATTACCACCCTCATCACCTGGATCTTCCACTAAAATGAAAAAGATCCCTGATGCTCCCCCTACCCAATGTACCTCCCACCCAGGACTTCAGTAAGTTGGGGCTGGCCAGCCAGGTTGTGCCCCATACCAGGAGTTGGCGCCCCCTAGCTACAACAGTCAACTATCTGGTCTTTATTGTGCCTATTGTGTACATAGCCTTCCAGGCCCGGCCTGCCTCCCCTATGGGAGTCCAGTTGAACTCTGGTATGGGCTGTGACAGATTTGATGGTTTGATTCAACTTCTGCATTTAGCTTCAGGTCATGGAGAAGCTGGGTTACAGGTCACAGAACAGTTTGGTTGAAACCTTTCCAGGAGGTCAACCCCATTGTTTTGATACCCCCTGGCTGAGGGTCAGCTTCCTCTGTTGGGAGGTCTTCTGGAAAGTTGTTGGGAGCATGGGTACCATACTGTACTTGCTGCTGATAATTTTTAGAGTGGAAGTTTTCTTGTTATTTCTGTTGGGCCTTGCAGGGGCAGAGCATATTGAGATGTAAGACTTTGTCTTTCTTCATTTTTCTTAACCCTTGTAATAAGTATTTTTTGTTATTGTTTACCTTTAGTACAATGGCAGGTCCAACATTTTCTGGCTGTAACTTGCTTTTTTTTGTGTTCATTACCCAGGCTTTTTTTACAAAACGTCATGTCTGTATTTGAAGGGAATAAACATGTCTTTCAACTTTTTATCCTCTCTATCAGCTTGATTGTTGTTGGCGCAGAGTACTTAAGGGTCTGAACAATGTGGTACTTTTTGTGGCATTTATAGCTTGGGCCCTGTGAGGGCTTGAACAATGTTTGGCTATGTGCCATAAACTAGTTCAAAGGGACTTTTAATAGTGTATCTGTTCACTTGGGTACAGCACACAAGGAGGGCAGTGACTAACTGCTTGGGCCAATTCTTAGGGTTACCAGCGGTGAGTTTGACAAGGGCTTGCACTAGGCTGCTATTCAGCCATTCAACTCTGCCGCTTTCATGGGGGGTGGTAAAGTATGGTTACAGTGTGCTTTACGCCCTACTCAACAAGATAGACATTGGTGCTGTCAGAGGTCAATTCCTTTCCTCCATTGGTGATTAGCAGTTCTGGATTTCTGAGCTTGCTGATTATTTCTTTGTATATGAATTGATGTACATCATTGCCGGTGTGCACCTTGATGGCTTGCACTACTGACCAATGTGTAGCAAAAGCAATAGCAGTGATATGTACTTCATGTTGTTGTGTTTCCCTGGCATGGGTCCCACAATATCTAGGGCCCATAATATGAAGGGGAGCTGAGTGCAGATAGACAGTACTGACTTTGGTGATGTGTTGCTATTATAAAATTTATCACAGACCTTGAATTGGCCAAGTACCTCTTGTACATCTCTATACAGTGGCCACATTTCTTTTAATGTTGTCTTGAACCCCAAATAAAATTGTTTTCTCTCAAAAAAAGTACATCTCTATACAGTGTGGGCCACCAGGCCTTATGTTTTAAGAATGTGTACAGGTCTCAACTTTTGGTATAGCCCAGATCCTGGTGATAACAGAGGATGGTATCAACTCTCTGGTGTTTGGGTATTTGCGGGATGGTCACCCTGTTGGCCCTTTTGCGGTGCAGGGTCCAATAAAAATAAGCAAATATTTGTTCATTATTAATTACTGTGTTCAGGTGATGTATGTGATGTTGTGAAGTGATTGGTTAAACTAGCCTTCACTGTAACAAACATTAATCCATTAAGCTTTGTGAATGAGAGTGCAATAGTACTCTTGCACTGAATTAAAGTTATTCTAACCAATCAATTAAGTTGCTCTTCAAAGACATATTAACTAATGATCATCCAAGCATTAGGGTAATAGTGGGCCAAGCTGGCAGAGGGACCTGGCTGTGGAACAGAGGATACTGGCGCTCTGCATCTCCTGTTAATCTATCAACATCTATATAACTCTCTTCTTTATTTATAAATAGAGGATTGATATTTACTACTACATTTATTATACACACTAAGTTGAAGAAACCTTCTTAACTTAGTCTTTGATAATTAAGAGTTGTGATTTGAGTTGAGCAAAATAAGCAACTACACAACCATACCCGTGAATACAACATGTGGTGCCTGAGGGAAACCCCTCATCTTTGGTTTATAACACTAGTAGTGACCAGTCAGGATCTAGTTTTTTCTGTCCCCTAGAGGCTCTTACATATAGTTTCAATAGAGTGTTGGCTGTTACCAACTCTGGGCTAGAGTTGTACTGGATGTTCATATTGAAGTGTTCTAGGTGCATCATCCAGTGCTCCTGTTAGAAGGAGAGGTTGGCTTGAGTTTTAAAGTAGATGAGCAACTTGTGATCAGTCAGGGCTGTGAATTCCTCTTGCCTTTTCAGGTAGCAACACTATTTGTCCAGGAATTGTACAATGGCTAGCAATTCTTTTTGTGTATTGGGTAACAACATGTACTGTCAGAGAGTTTGAGGGATTTGTATGCCACAGATAAGAAGTTTCTGGTGTTGTTTATAATGCAAAGTACACCTCCAATGGAAGCATTAGAGGTGTCTGTTTCCATTTGATAATCAACTTTCCTTTTTTAGTACTGTAAGATGGGAGCAGATACTAGTTTCTCCTTCAGGCAGAGAAAAGAAAGGTCCCATTGGGGGTCCATAAACTTAGACTTGGCCCCCATGATGGCAGATAACAATGCTGTGAGCGCACCACAATCTTGGATAAAGAAGTGTAAATAAGCTATCATACCCAGAAAAGTTCTTAGCTCTCCCTTGTCTTTGGGTGGTGGTATCTTGCATATGGCCTGTATTTTTTTGTTTTTCAGGCTTGATGCTTTCTTTGAACACTACATGCCCCAGGAAGGGGAGTTGTTCATGGTAAAATTAGCACTTAAATGGTTTTGTCAGGAGCTTGTGTTGTGTCAAAGTGGCAAATACTACCTCCAAGTCCTTATGATGCTGTTTCACAATAGGATGTATATGATGATATTGTCTATATATACCAGAACATATTTTCCAATATGTGGTGCAAACACCTCATTTATAAACATGACAAAGATTGATGGTGTTGGTCATTCTGAAGTTAAGGATAACACACTTATTAAAGCCATAATTAGTCCAAAAATGCAGTTTTTGGGATGTCCTCTTCCTTGATGAAAATCTGATTGTACCCAGCTTTCAGGTCAATATTAGATAATACTGTTGCTCTTCATAACACATTGAAGAGATCATCTATGAGTGGAAGGGGGTGACATTTCCTGATAGTGACTTTTTTATTACTTGGTAATCTGTGACTAGCCTAAGGGGTCCATCTTTCTTCACTATGAAGAATACAGCGGCCCCAAAGGAAGACTGTGAAGGACAGATGAGCCCCTTCTCCAGAGCCTCTTTGAGGTAGGCGAAAAGGGCACTGTCTTTGTTTGGTGTGAGGCGGTATATGGGGCATTCTTTGAATACTGCACTCTTAAGATGAATAGTGTGCTGTATGTGCTTTCTGGGAGGTAATCCTGGAAGAGCTTCCTTGAGAATCTCTAGATATTGAGTTACTATTTCTCAATATTGAGGGGTTATAGTATCTTGTTGGTCCTTAAAGTGTATGACCTTGTACTGGCAGAAATCCCAGTCAATTGCCATGAGATTGTCCTTCTATTCTTGGGTCTCAGTAATGCATACAAATATGTGATTCCAAAGAAGCTGATCTACTGTATCCAGGTAGATTTGGTGGTTGACCTCTTCTTGTTTGATGATCAATACTGAAGTAGCCCAGTCCATGTGAAGGTTATTTCTTTTCAACCAGCCCAAGTCAAGTACCACATCAAACCTGGGGAAGTTGATGACAGGTTAATAGATGTTGAAGTAGAGGTTCTCTAACATGATGAGAAAGGGGGCAGTTTCCCGTGTAGCAGTAATGTGATGTTCATCAGCTAAAACCACATTCTTAATCTGCAAAGAATTAGTAGATAACTTGATCTTTTTCACAAAATTGCTGTTAACAAGGGTACAATATGCGCCTGAGTTTAAGAGTGCTGAACCTGTGTAACTTCAAAAACAGAAAGGGTAAGGCAGCAGTTTATTGTGATGTCTGGCAGTGGTTTAGAGTACTGGGTCTCTCAAAAGGACCTGGATAATTGGACATTGATCCAAGTTTTCTGGCCATTTCTCATTGTTTATCAAGGAAGAAGGTTGGCAGGGAGATCTTGTCTTTCTTGTCGCTCTTCCAATGCTTCTCTCTTATAATGACTGCCTTGGGTGATGGCGACTATAAAATGAGTATGTTTGGATTGACCATTGCTCTCATTACTATGGCCATTGGAAAACTGAGGCTTGTTGTTTGTATTGTTATTGCTTCCAGGTGAAGGACAGTTAGAGCGTCCTGGGGGTGAGAGTCTTTGGGTCTCTCTCTTTTCTCAGCTTGTGCCTTGTGAAGTACATCAAATTTTTTATGCCTTTCTGCCTCAAAATACCGACTCTGGAGGTTAATCACTTGACACAGGCTTACATGCCTCATTATAAGAAACTTGATAGTATTATAATACATAAGGTACGTAGCTGGGCTATCAAAAATCATATCCAAGGGAGCACAACCGTAGCTCTTTGTAGGTTCTTGTTAGCTCTTTTGCCATGTCAATCTGTGTCAAGTTCTTCACCTATTGGATGGTCATGAGGGATTTGCCATCCATTACAAATATTGCCAAGGAGTCTTATTTAAAGCATCTTAGTCCTTTTTTGTATGGTTCTTGTTCCACTTGTTGCACCATGTGCCTGTGTTTTTGGTCAGTTGTATGGATTTCTTTGCAATCCAGAAGAGTGTTAGACACTCTATCTGTATTGAATTGTTATTGGCAGATTGGAGCTATGCTGTGGCATTGTTGTTGACTCCTGCAAAAAATTCCAAGGAAGCGCTTCAGAGCCACTGAGTTATGTGGACAGGCATGATGATTTTGTCATTTTTTTCAGGTGTGGCTAAGGGTGCTTGGAAAACCCTTGTGCTGATAGGGTGTTGAAGGTGGGAACCAGGATTAAAATGTTTTAATACAGTACATACCCTTCTGGTATATTAGTTCCTGGTGTGTAACGCATCAAATTCAAGGGGAGCCTGGACATGATTCTTTTTTATATTTGTTGACCACAGCAGGTAAGGCAACATGAGGAATTTTTTAAATAAAAATAGGGTGGAGAATCTACCTGTGCTACCAATGTCGTAACTGTACTTTATTAGCAGAGTTACACAGAGAATTTTTTTGAAAACTAGATAATGCCTTTATTAGGATATGGGGATTATATAGTTGGGGTGAATCATTATAAGAGGAACAAGATTGTGATGATTAATCAGTTGAATTGGGCAGGGGGTGGCATGATCCTTGTAATGAGTGAAGCGCTAAATCAACTCATTCACTGTACTGGGATTGTTACTGGCTCTTGTTGCTGGATTTAGTAGTTTGAGTTGATATCTGCATTTTTCTACATGTCATGAGTAAGTCAGTTTACAGGTTACAGATCCTCTTGGGCAGAATCTTGCCAGGGAGTTGACTCTGAAGTTTTGACAACTGCAGTTGTGGCTAATGTAAGATCTTGCCCATAATGGCACAAGATTGTAAACTAAAGTGTGTAAAGTATTTGAGTTAAGATTTAAAAGATACAAAAAGGTAAGAACAGTCTGTAACATAACTTTACAGAATCTGGACAAAAGCTTTTATTGGGTCACAAAAGGTGTAATAGAGTTTAATAAACCCAAACTAAGAAGATAAATAAGGTAACTAAATAAAAATCTTTTAGTAACTAAGGGAATATCAATATTGGGGTATTCTCCATCAGCAAATTGATACATGTAGCTATTAAAGGATTCCTTAATGTAAATTAATGGATACAACAAGCCTAAAGCTTGTTGTTTAACAACTTTCATTTTGAACTAATGGGAAAAGTGTTAATACTAACTTATACTAAAAAGATAAAAAATAAAATTCTTAACTTTATAAAGTTAAAATGTTAAATTTTTTAAAGGATTGAAGGTAAGAAATCACTTAGAATTTTGGCTTAAAGCCTACTATTCACAAGCTTTTTATTTATAGGCAAAGCTATCCCAGTGAGACAATGATAGGCAGAGGAGAACGACAGCCAAGAAAAGGGGAAACTGGAGAAAAAATAAGAACATAACCTGGAGGAGTAGGGGAGAAGAAGCACAGCTGCAGCTGCAGATCAGCAACATTGGCTAGGGAGAGCAGGCAATTACGTAACAGGAGATTCAAAAGGTAATTGAAGTTTAAAAAAATCTTATAAATAACAATATAAAATATAAAGCTATTTAAATAGAAAAAGAGGAATACAACATCAGCTGTTTGAAGCGCAATTTGATGTAAAAACAAAGGTAATAGCTTTAAAATACTTAATTTTTAAATTTCTACTTTAAAATTTCATTATTTAAAATAAAGAAAGATTAAAAATAAAAATAAAAAAATATTAAAGAGCCTGCCCTTTGGGGCAGGGCATGGCAGCTGACAGTCAATGCCTTAAATATTGTAAACCCATAGTTGGTGAGCCTTACTGGACAGCCAAGGGTATCACCTTTAAAGTCAGGTTGACAGATAGCCTTCTTTTTGTCATTACGTTTAAAGCTGTAGCCCTTATAGATAAAACCAGCACCTCCCTTCTTGGACATTATGGGGTATCTTTTGGGGAAGGTGGTAGGCACAGCAAAGGCTCCATTGCAGTTGTAAATGTTGTGAACAGTGTTCACATTCCACAATTGGATTTAGCCCTCAGTTGGTGCACCAGGATCAGGCTCCTGCTCAGGCTCTGAAGTGGGATTAGAGTGACAGTTAAAGTCAAAGAGCTTCTACTGAGGATCAGAGAGGTTGTAGACAAAGAGAGAGTGGGGAGGCTTAGGAATGTTTCCCTCTGGCTCTGGTGAGGGTGTGGGTGTATTAGGGGGAGCTTTAGCCTTAGAAGGCTGCTTTTTAGGGGTTTTTTTGGCCTTATGTCACAAGTAACAAACTCCTATTAACTATGCTTACTGGGAAACCTCAACTACAAGATTTCACCCTGACACCCTGCAGGCTGGCAGCCTGCAGAATTTTGGGCAGGAACCAGAACAGGATTTAACTTTGGTAAATCTTTTAAAGCTTGATGAGTCAAAATCACCTTTATTGACACTCCCCACATTAAAGTTTTCTGTTAACTAAACCAAACAGCGGGCGGGTCTAGCCATAGAAACTGAAATAACTTAGGCCACCATGGAAGGGGAAACAAAGAAACTTCCTATAGAATGCGGGCCACCCAGAGATGACCAGCCCCACAACCCCACAAGGGAATTTGAGTATTCTCAGTTTGAACCAGCCAATATATTAACTCCTGAGATGGATGCCACCAAGTACTGGAAAAATCTGGTAGACAGTAACACCCGTTCCAAGGAAATTTGTAAAAGTTTACCCATGACAGATGGGCATACTTATACCCTGGACTGCCAGGAAGTTGCCTATTGCCATTCTTACAATAAAGTGACATGAACCTTTGGTTCAACCAGGTTACTAAATATTTGATATTAGTTCTATTTCATTTACAGTCTATCTCCTGCAGTTCTGCACCTCACACACATCAACCCCAAGAAACACGGACCAGCTGCCTGACTTTTATTGTCTACCAGGAGCTCCCTACAGCCCAGTACATTTTACCGAGTACCCCCTAACCCGGTGTATTTGGAGTTCACCTTAGAGGAAATCCTAATCTACAATCCTGAGTCAAGAACTAGAGAGACCAAGACTTTTTAAAGGGAAGGCCACAAAATCACTATAACTCCCCTGCTATTCCACAACAAGTACAACCACCTGCCCGCGTATTTGGTCCCAATGACTCCGCCTCTCACCCCACGGCCCAACTGTACACAAGAATCTGTTGCTGCCAATGAATCCACTTCCACTCAGATATTTGGAGTGATGTACATCACTCTTACCAGCTTGATAGATTCTATGGTACCTGCCAGCGGACCTTGGGCTCTCCTGGGCGTATTGTTATATTATATTGTAAAGTTGGCCCAAATCTTGTGGTGGGCCCTCCCTGCCGGGCCTGCGGGCTGTCCACCCGCAAGTTCCCAGGAACCCCCCCCCACAGGCTAGATCTCTGACACCTTGAGAAGATTGATATTAGACTTGGAGGCCTTGGGTGTATCTTTGGCAATTAACTTGGGAGGCATCTAAAATGAAATTATAATCAAAATATGAGTGATTTGGGATCAGTTTTTAAAGGGAAAAATAAGAATAATTTTGATATAAAAGTAGTGAATATTTTGCATATAGTTGTAGAAAAGCTTGAAATATATAATATAAAAATTTTAAAGTTTTTTATTATTTAAAAATCTTTTTACTAGTGGCACAAGTATGCAAAGCTTTGAGTTTTGACTGAAAACTTTCAGTTAAAATGGCATATTTGATAAGCGTAATTGAGATGCTGTAGCTCAAAAACATAGTGTTTTGTATATTTTTATTTTAAATTAAGAAATTTACGGTGGAGCTATCTCAACCAGGCTAAAGAGTAAAGCTTGAATAATTCAAAAAGTAGCTTATAAAATTGGGGCTAAAAAGCACTAGCTGTTTAGAGAAGAACAAAAAATACATATATGCCAATTTTCAGTGAATTTCTTATATTTTTTATTAATATGGATTTTAATGTTAGATTGTACTTTTGAAAAGTGAAAAATAATAATTGCAATAAGGGGATCAATATAGCCTAGTGTGGCATAATATGTAATTTCCCCTTATTTCCCCCTATCCATTACACTCATCAAATCATTTGGATGATATGAAACCTAGTGGAATTCAAGGTGATGTAAACTGAAATGACATAATCAACACTGTTTATATTAAAACCACTAATAGAATGTTTTGTTAAGGCAACCCCCATCTCTGTATCCCTGTATAGAAAATTTATAAGTATTATATAGCAAAAGTGTTTTTTACCTAGCAATGATTGTCATTAATGCCAATATTCACGCTCTTTCAATTTTGCCTTTTTTGGGTTCTTTTGAGGATAAATCCCTTGCTTTTGCCTTTGCCACTTGTAAAGATTTTTGGTTCTTGAAGAAGAAGAGATATAGTTTTTATTAGTTCTATTGTGCATTTTGAGATGAGGAGATCTGTATGAAGACAGATGTGTTTCCAATTGATGTGGATGGATGCTGCAACAGGCTGTGTTCTGTTGCTGCTTGCTCCAAGTGATATGAGAGTCCTGTGGTCTTTGGGACGCAACAGCGTCTTTGGTGGTTTGAAAGGATCCCAAAGTAACAATAATACACTCTTATTGTAATTTGACACTACTACTATTTAGCTTAGTAGTAATGTTGATGTTTTCTTATTTTGTCTGCCTTCCAAGTGATCTTGGAAGGACTTTTTATAGTGTGCAGCTAGCAGACAGACTGGCATCTAGCTGGGGAAAACTCTTACTAGCTAGCCTATCATCCCCAAGCTACTAGTTTTACCCCCAGAGTTGGATTCTAAACCTGAATAAGGGTTTAGAATGAGGTAATATTCTAGGCTGCTGATTTCTCCTCTTCAGCCTAGATATCCCTTGACTTAGTTGCAGTCAACTAAGTTGACATCCATAGCCCAGGCCCCGTCTTATGTTTGGTCTAATGTGCAGAATTTGCCCGAGCAGTCTTCCGTCTCATTTCTCAGTGAAACAGGATGTTTGTATTTTCCTGCCTTTATTCTGTAGGGCAGGTTTGCGTCTGTTTTGGGATTTTAGAATGCCTAGAATATAATTATAGAAGCTTTTGGATTGGCCTGTGACCTGAGACCAGGAATTTCTCAGGTGTCTTTTGGATTCAAACTATAACAGTCTTGATATAGTTTCTCTGTATTCCATAATAGAAGTCTCAACCTGGTTGTGGCCTGTCTATTGTTAGCCAATAGATTTAGTGATGGGAATACGGATCAGTCAACCCTGATAGATAAAGATTTTCTGACATTTCCCCCCACTTGACTGAGCTATATAGTTTTGGCAAATATCTCTAGCACTAGAGTATTAGCAATACTTCTAATTACTCCGGTATATCCAACAAGACTGACACCTGCCAGATGATGACAGATGTCAGAAGCAGACCATCATCATTTTTGTGGGCTTTCCAAAGAGGTCAAGGTGGCGTTGCTACGTGGGCTTTGTCAAGCAGATACTGGCTCACTATGATCTGGATTAGAAAGTTTAGTACCTGGTGAGAACAGCAAAGAGATTCTGGTAGAGGATTCAACCGCTGGGTGTTCTTCTTTTGGTGGTGAAAAGCACCTTGGTGAGGTCCAAGCTAACTCAGCGTGTACCCACCCTTGTAACTTGGAGAGGGAACCTTTGGTAGTGGACCCTCATTCTGGTACCTTTACTTATTGCTTGGTGGATGTTAATCTGCCCAACTTTGATTCTGTGCCTTTGCTCCAATTGGGTGAAGAGGGCTTCTCAATTTACCAACTTTATTTGGGGATGGATATAATCCCTCAATTCCTCTTTGTGGTGATGGCCCAGTGTCTGCGCCACAATCTTAAGTGGTGCATTAATCATTCCAGCAAGGGTTTTCATAGTGTTGATGATGAAGACCTGGAGGAGCAGTTGGGGGAGAAGTTGGCAGACCTCTTAGTGGAGACTGGTGATGCCGGCAGGGTAGACAAGGCCTTCAAAAGCTATGTTCTGGACTTTGGCTTATGGGTGTTTTCTTCTTGGCTTGGCACTCTGGAGGTGTTTCCTTTGCTGTATCTGTCACTGGATGTTGATAACTCAGATACGCGGGACAGCCGTATCTGTTGTGTTGTTTTTAGTGTGTACCAGCCATTGACAGTGGGGCTAAGCAGCAGGAAGTTTGCAGGATTGTATTATGTGGGGACATAATGCTTACCCCTGATCTTAGCCTGTCAATGGCTAATGCTGATGATATGGCAGCACAATGGGAAAAGGTCTGTAATAAGCTGGGAGGACTGAAGGTGCTGTTGCCTTGTTGTTATTGGTATATTTCCTACTTTATGTTGGACTGTGTGGTCTTGTTGTGTGCTTTCCCCTTAGACACTGGGCTCTGGCGGGTTAATGCTGTCTCTGGGTAAATTCCTATTCCTTTTGTTTGGTATTCACAAATAGTTCCAACAGAGCGCTGTCTCTGGTTGCAGGCCGCAACTTACTGGTTTGCTGAAGGGAGAAAATTCCCTTTCATGTCTATCTGGAGCCTAAAGCAGGTGGTGCAGTGTTATTGGAGAGGTAGCACCCAATTGGCTGATCCCAAAAAGGATGAAGAGGACCCTTAGTATCAGTAGGGTGATCCTTAAGTCTTCTGCAATAAAGTTTCTTATTCCTATTTTGAATATTGAATATATTTTAGTAAGCTTTATTGTGAGCCAATATCTGTAATAGAGAAATATGGCTTGAGGAATCTGGTGTGGACTCTGTTAATGAGTTTTCTATTAGCCAGATCCTTGATTGTGTAAACATCTGGAGAGGTCTTTTCAATGATTTCAAAAGGGCTTTTCCAAATGCTGTCAAGTTTATGAGCCCATCCTTCAACTCTGTTGTGATACAAAACCTGGGTGCCAATTTTAAATTTGGCTAGGGCGCGTCAATTCTTGTTGTCCATCTTGATTCCCTTATTCCTGATGAGGGTGGTCTTGGTGCAAGCTTCTGATTGAAGCTTGGTCAGTGTGCTGGCCAACCTAGACATATATTGAGGATATTAAATGTTACCAGGATCCCCTATTGCTGAAAACAGAATTGGTGGGATGGCTGGATGTCATCTGTACATCAGTTAGAACATGGAGAAGCCAGTTGTGCTGTGGATTGAGATGTTGTATACAAACACAACAGCAGGCAGGAAGAGATATCATTCTGAAGTTTGGGCGTCTGCCAGCTTATGCAGAATGTTGACCAAGGTGCTGTTGGCTCTCTCAGCCATTCCATTAGATTCTGGATGGTATGGTGTGGAGAGCACTCCCCTCACACCCATGAGCTCATTTAATTTGGGAATTACATGAGCAGTGACGTTTGTTCTGTTGTCAGTAAGAATGAACTGAGGGCAGCCATGTCAATGGATGATCTTTTCCAACACAAACCTGGCTGTTGATTCGGTGCTGACGTGCTGGAGAGCTCTGGCTTCCACTCATTTGATAAGGTGATCAATTGATATAATTATTTATTACAAACAACCAACGCACATGGGCAGAGGCCCAACCATATCTATGCTAACAGTATGCCAAGCAAACTTGGGCTCTACTGCTTTATACTGGCGCCTCCCAGTAAATGGTTTCTTGTATTGACACTCTGTACAGTAAGTCAGGGTCTCTTTATGTCAAAGAGGAGTTACTCCTAGTAATTGTATTTTTGAAGTTGGTGGACTATTTTTCCCAAGCCACCATGGCCCACAGCTTTGTGGGCAGCCATTATCAGGTCTGGGCGTTCTGAAGGCCTTGGGAAAATGTATTTAGCACCCTTGTGATACTTATAAAATTTCTGGTTCTCAACCTTACAGTCTTTTTGGAGCTCTTGGAGGATGGCCTGTACTTTTTCTGGTTTGTCCTCAAACTGGTTGTTGAACATCTTATTGTACAGTATGTTGGCCTGGGTTGCTACTATAGCAATTTTTGGTAGTCTTGATAAGCAGTCCACGTTCTGGTGATTGGCGCCTGGGCAGTGGACTATAGTGTAATCAAAAGCTTGGATCTTCAATGCCCATTGAGCCAGGCATCCTTCTGGCTCTCTAAGGTTTTGTAGTCAACTGAGACTAGCTAGGGTCTGTGACCACAGTGAAGAGTGCCCCATGCAAGTATACCCTAAATTGCTTGTAGGTGTATATCACAGCAATGCATTCCCTTTCAGTGACCGTGTAGCTCCGCTAATGTATGTTAATAGAGCAGCTAGCATAGGCCACTGGGTGCTCTGCCCCTGTGTTGTTCAATTGTGAAAGGAAAGCCCCTAGGGCAGATAATGAAGCATCCATATGCACCACAAAAGGTCTGCTAAAGTCTGGGTACATCAATACTGGGCTGGAAGACAGGCTGGTGTGGAGGGCATCAAACGCATCCTGGCATGCTGTTGTCCATAGGAAGGGGTCCCCATTCTTTAGTAGATGAAACAGGGGCTTGCAAGTATGCACAAAATTGGGAATAAAACAACAGTAGTACCCTGCCATCCCCAAAAAAACCTGGATGTTGTGTTTGCTTTCTGGCCGCTTCATCTTGGTGATTGCCTCCACTTTAGCTGGCTGAGGGCGGAGTCCTGATGTATCAACCACAAATCCAAGGTAATCCAACTGATCCTTGAAGAATTGACATTTTTGGGGTTTGATCTTCAAATTGGCATCCGCCAATCTCTTGAAGACGGCCTCCAAATTCTCAAGGTGTTCAGTGAAGGTTTTTGAGAACACATTGATATTATCCAAGTAAACTAGGACGCAGGAGAGCTTGAGATCACCCAGTATGGTGTCCATGGCCTGCTGTAAGGTGGCAGGCACATTGCACAACCCTTGTGGCATTTGGGTTGGCTGGAAAAGGCCCTGGGAAGTAATTATGGCGCACTTCTCTTGTTCCTTGGGTGGAAGCTTGATTTGCCAGTACCCCAATATGAGGTACATGGCTGAGAAGTATTTGGCCCCTCCAAGTTGATCCAGTATGTTGTCAATCCTGGGCAGCGGGTACAAGTCCTTCTTGGTTATCAAGTTCAGGCGTCAGTAGTCTATTACTACCCAATTACTCCCATCCTTCTTTTTTACTATCAGGATGGGCGACGCCCAGGGACTCTTGGATGGGATCAACATGCCTCTGTCTAGAAGTTGCTGGATTTCATTGCTCACAGTCTCTTCACTGGCCTTTGAGCAACAAATTGGTTGAAAGCGGACAGGTTTTTTATCCCCCGTGTCAATGTGATGGGTGACCTCATTGGCGCACCCAAGATCAAAGTTGTCCTCTGCAAATATGCAACAATATTTTTCAAAAAGCGCGCTGGCTTGTTCCCATTCAGTGTCATTGAGGAAAGATAGATCAGCCAATGGAGTGGTTACATATGCAGTGGCTTCAAATTGATCAGGGAGACCCATTTCTGATAGGTCTTCAATACACTCAAAGCTGATCAGTTATTCAACTGATAGAAGATGAAAAAATCCTACAATCTGGTTCTTCTTGATGTGGATGTCATGCCCTTGAAGGTTAGCCAGTATGACATGAATTTTGCCATAGCCAGGAATGATTATCCCAGGAGCAATACACAGTTTGAATCTTGAACGTCCCCAGGGCTAATGAACTTCACCATATAATCCTGCAGGATGTCTAAGGATAAGCATGTGTTGACAACCTGCTGTTGGCCAGATCCAAGTGTAAGAGTTGACCTTGAGAGGAGCGGAATTCCTTTGTGCTCCTTGATCTGGGTTGGCAGCCACTTTCCCTTTCTCCCCGTACAGGTGTAGGGAACTGGCACCACACTGTCCTTGTTTCCAGATTAATGCTAGGTTTTACCTTAGCTGGTGGTTTTGTGTCCCATGTGTAGTACAGTAGGATGGTCTGGCAAAGGATAATAAGAGTGTTGTCTTCATGTCCAATCTGACCCTGTATTTACATAGGAATGCAGTACCAATGAGTACATTGTAATTTTCACTGGGAAGGACCACTTCAGGAGAAGACACTGCAATGGAGCCAAAGCACATTGGCAGGGTGCTG